>JARHVA010000459.1:1602500-1822500 GCA_037957365.1 Torreya grandis
TTTTAAAATTCAAAATTATTCTAAGGTTAAAAGGGTAGTTTGGGGAGCTTACTAGTTGGTTGGTGAAGTATTTACATGGTGGGCACATAAAAAATTAGAGATGAACCTTAAATCTAATACCAACACATTGGAATAGTTTGTGAGCTTTTTCATATCATGATGGTTTCCCCAATTTTATTTTGATTAAAAGTTAAAATATTTTATAAATTTGAAGTAGGGAAACCTTCCATTGAATGAGTACTAGGATAAATCACTAATCTCTTAAAGTACATTCCTTAATATCAGGTAGACAAGAGGTTTTTCATTAGTAAATTCATTATGGGATTAAAACCCTAAATTAGGTGTGAAGTGTATATACATGAACTATCTACTATGGATCAAGTCTAAGGAAGTTAAGTAATAGCATAAATTTAAGTCACTTGCTCAGATTAGAGAGATTATTAATAAAATATTGAGGCCCTAAAATGAATTTCAAAAATAAGAATTAAAATAAGAATGACAACTCTAAAAACTAGTTCAAAAATTAGAATGCCAAGTTTAGTAGTGATTCAAGAAATAGGAAACCAAGTAATGTTTTAAAAGGAGGTTTTAGGGGAAATCAAAAATTTGGAAGGAAAGGATTCATTTTTGATGTTTCACCTATAGAGTTAATCATTATACTATGGAATGCACTTAGGAAAAAATAGATGGTAAGAATAAGTGTTCCACTCCATAGCAGGGATCTTTCTAGCAGAGAATTCATGCAACTGTTGACAACCATCAAGTTGAGTTTTAGGCTTCTACTATTGAGCTTTCAAGTAATTTTTTTAGTCAACCAATTTTAATTTTAATTGAAACTAGAGGTACTAAATGTTTTATTTCTCCTAATATGCGTAATAATTTTTCTATAAAAATTGGAAATATGGAAAATGCATGGTCGATTCACTATGGGAATGAATCTGAGGTTAAGGTCAAAAACAATTTGGTTGAACTTGAGATTAAACTACCTAAATTCACTATAGTATTAGATATATTTGAAGTTCCATTGGGTTTATATGATGTGATCTTAGGATTAAATTAGCTATCTCAACATTAATCCAACATATATTATCTACTTAAAAGGGTTGAATATCTAGATGATTTGGGTAATCAAACCCAAATTCAGGGAGTAAGAGGGAGCTTAAACTTAGAAAAAAAATTTAAATTTAGATGAATAATGCTAAAAAAAGGGTGTCAAGCATTTATTATAAAAATAAATGAGATGAAGGAATCAAAGGAGCCTTCTATCGAAGATATTCTTTTCTCTAGGATTTTAGAGATGTTTTTCTTAAAGAATTACTAGGTTTACCCCCTAAGAGATAATTTTATTTCTCAATTAACATCATTATAGGGTCTAAATTCAGTCTAAATCCCCCTATATAATGATGACAACTAAGTTATTGGAGTTGAAGGCTCAACTTTAAGAGTTTTTGTCTAAAGGGTTGATTCGACCAAGTGTGTCACCATGGGGTGCACTAGTTATGTTCATTAAGAATAAGGATGGAACCGTTCACCTATGTATTGATAATAGTATGTTGAATAAGGAAATGATTAAAAATAAATATTCATTACCTTGCATTGATGATATTTTTTATCAAATGCATAGAACATCAGTTTTCTCAAAGATTAATCTTCAATTAAGATATCATTAGTTAAGGATTTGTGAGGAAGACATTCTAAAAATAACCTTTAGAAATTGATAGGGCATTATGAGTTCACAATTCTTCCTTTTGGGCTAACAAATGTGCCAACAACATTTATGAATCTCATGAACAGTATGTTTATGGATTATCTAGATCATTTTGTGTTAGTCTTTTAAGATAATATAATCATCTATTCTCAATCTCAGGGGGAACATCTAGAACATTTACAGTTAGTTCTTCAATAGTTATGAAAGCATAAATTTTTTTGGAAGCTATCAAAGTGTGCCTTCTATCAAAAAAAGGTATAATACTTTGGTCACATTATATTTGTAGAAGGAATATATGTTATTGTTTCAAATATTAAAGCCATTATGGAATGGCTAGTACCTTAAAACATCCATGAAGCTGGGATTTTTATGGGTTTGGTAGGATATTATAGGAATTTTGTTCCAAACCTTTCTAAGATAGAAAATTTGGTTACCTCTCTTCAGTGAAAAAATTAGAAGTTCATGTGGTCAGTGAAGTACAAAGAAGTTTCCAAGAATTGAAAATAAGACTTACCTTGGTATTAGTATTAAGAGTTCCCAATCCAAATGGCCAATTTTTAGTAATAATTGATGATTTAGGAGATAGCCTTGGAGGATTTCTCATGCAAGAAGGTTTTTTTGTAACTTATGAGTCCATCAAGTTGAAACCATATGAAGTAAATTATGCCCTACATAGTTTGGAATTAGCTACAATTATTCATGTCTTATAGGTTTGGAGACATTATCTATTGGTAAAACTTTTTGAGCTCAAACTAATAACCTAGGATTGTATTATATCTTCACCCAACCTAACTTGAATACACATTAGAAGAAATGGTTAGAGTTCTTGTTAGATTATGATTTTGACATTAGCTACATTAAAGGCAAGGAAAATAGGGTTGTGAATGCCCTTAATTATCGAAGGTATATAGTAACTTTACCTACTATCAAGAGTAATTTTCATAATCAAGTGGTAAAATTTTCTCCAAGAGATGAATTTTACAAATAGGTAAATCTAGCATTAGCTCAAAATGTTTAGGATCCTAAATATGAGGGATTAAAATTTGAAGATGGTGATTTATTGAGGTATAAAGTAAGGATTTATGTACCAGATAAAGAGAATTTAAGGAGTGTAGTACTCAAAGAACTATACAATTATCTTTATTTAGGCTATCAAAGTGTGACTAAACTCTTAATAGATTTGAGGACATTATATTTCTATAAAGGAATTAAGAAAGATGTAGCAGATTTTATTTCTCAATGTTTAGAATTTCAGTGAGTGAAGGTTGAGAATTTTCATCATGTTGGGTTGTTATATCCACATATCATACCAGAATGGAAGTGGCAGGTCATTAGTATGGTTTTTTTTCCTAGGGTTGTTGATGTCTTAGAACCAACATGACATGATTTTGGTATTTGTTGATAAACTAATCAAGGTAGGTCACTTTATTCCTAGTAATATTTTAGATGACTCACCTATGCTTGCAAATAGATTCATGAAAGAAGTGTTTAGGTTGCATAAGTTTCTAGAAAATATTATTTTGGATAGGGACCCAAAAATGACTTCTAAATTTTGGTTGACTCTTAATTCAGCTTTGGGTACTCATTTGAACTTCAGTACATCATACCATCCATAAATAGATGGATAAATAAAGAGGATGAATTAGGTGTTGGAATATATTCTAAGTATGTATTACATGGATCAATAGTATAGGTGGGAATAATACTTTACATTGGTTGAGTTTACCTACAATAAATCATACCAATCACCACTAAAAATGGTTCCATTTGAGGCATTGTATGTAAGAAGGTGTATAACATCAATCAACTAGGATAGGTTAGAATATAGGGTAGTCTTTGGTCCAAATATGCTTCTTAAAATGGAATAATAGGTTAAGTTAATAAGGCAAATATTGTCTAAAGCTAATGATATATAGAACAGTTGTGTTGATCTCAAAATTACATCGAGGTAGTTTTAAATTGGAGACAAAGTGTTTATGTGGGTTAAACCTCAAAAACACTTGATCAAATATGGAAAATTAGCTAAATTATCTCCTAGATTTATGGGACTTTTCTAGGTCTTTGAAGTTATCAATCTTATGGCATATAGGCTTATTTTGACACCAACTTTAGCACTCATGCATAATGTTTTCAATGTGCCATATCTAAAAAATTATGTTCTTGATCCTTCTCATGTGTTGTATTGGAATGCTTTACAAGTTTTGGATACTGGAGTAGTCATATTAGAAGTAGTTAGAATAATTGACACTCGTAAACTTAGTTTTCACAATAGAGAGGTGTCATAGTACAAGGTCTAGTAAAACAAATATTCTAAAGGTAGTGCTACTTGGGAATATTATGAAGAGTTTCATAAGTTGTTTCCTCCTTTGTTTACTAAGTAATTTGTTGTATATTATGTTTATTTTCTGCTAAACACTATTTTATTTTAGAACTTTTATTGAAATAAGAGTCATCAGGATGATGACCAGCTTTAGGGGGAAGAATATTACATCCTAATTTTTCCTCTAAACTTACTAATTTATTTATTACTAATTTTGTGATTAGTGATTGTTTTACTTGATGTGTTAAGTAACTGGATGAGTACTATGTTGATTATGGACAGTGTTTATTACTTGTGATCATGATAATTAACTAGTAGTTAGTTGTTTATATTTATTTATGATATATTTTTATCATAATTATATAGTATATTCTATTACATTAGTTTATTATAATTTTTTCATGATATGGTCTAACTACTATTCACTTGTACTAAGTTGGATGCGATATGCATTCCACCCTTCTGACTATGACCAAGGGAGGGTATCATCAGAGAGGATGGTGTAGATGGAGACAAGTGGGGGAGGAGATAATGAGATGGGAACCCTACACAAACCACACATATTAGATATCTATTTTCTATACATTAATTGATAGATATTTATTGCTTGAAGCATGCATTTAGTTAATAATGTATTTTTTTCATTTGGATGTGTTTGATTATCATATTTGCATATTAATTTAACACTTGTAGTGTGTTTACATTTATGAGATGTTACGATGGCTAAGATGTTAGTATGTTTATATTACTCCATTATCTATGAATTTCTACCATGTGGGTTGAATGAGTCGGTATATGTTTGATAAGGTAAATTAAAAAAATTTAATTATCTTAATTTATGTATTTATATTTGCCATAACTTTTGCTCTGAAGTCCTTGATTGGTCTTGATGTGATGCAAAGTCTAGTTCCACTATCTTGACATGGTTACAATTTTATCTAGTAATATCTAGTTTTAAAAATATAATATCATTATACGTAGAGTGATAAATATGTTGTTATAATGCAAATTGCTTTAGTATAGGGTTTTTGGATTAACCTTAATACATGGTTGAATAAGATAAAGTCTTTATTAAAAAAAAGGACTTGAATTGTTTGTTGGTTCAATGGTTTTAACATTAGTCCATATTAAAGTTTTTGAAGGTTTTGAAATCTAAATGAGGTGTATTTGTTTGGCTAAGACATAATTTATATTGCATGTTTGAAGCTTAAGTTTAAACCTTTTGATTAAGTACAAGATTATAATGTAAATTCAATATACTTTGAACCATATCACTTTGTATGGTAATAATTAACATTTCTTAAGTCATTGACTATCATCTAGTTTTATAATGTTTAAATGATTATTAAACTTGGAATATTTAAGAATATAGGGTTGTGAAATGTTGAGTTCCTAGACTCTTTGATTCATAGTATGAAGCTAGATAGATTTTTTTGGTTGCATGGTTTTTTTATGATGAAATTTTCAACTTTTTAACTAGATTTTTAAGAAATTAGAGGAAATGATTCTACCATAAATTTTACATGCACATTGTAAAAAATTGGAGATAAAAGAATGCCATGGGTTATGTAGTGAGGTATAGTGTAAAATAGAAAAGAGAAAAGGATGGTGGTGAGAAGAATAGAGAATATTCTTGGACTTTATTTTTCGAAGAACTATGTTTTTGATGTAGGTTTTGTTGCAACATGTTCTTAGTTTTCCATTATAGATACATTGTTTGAATGCAAATTGTTTGTCATTGGTTAAAGGCACCAAATTTGGTGGAGTTCTATTGATAATTTTAAGATGAAAATATATACAGGGTTATACATGGTCGAACCTAACAATAGGTAGGGCCCATCTAGAGGGCCAAGCATGCACAACACCCTCATACTTGGTAATTTTTGTATTTGCATTCTTTTATATTAAAAATTATGAATGTAAAAACCCTATATTTGGAAGGGGTTATGTATCCATGTTTAAGATATTGAAAAAAAACTAGGGTTTTAATTTGGGGTTTCAATAAACTTAGGGGTTTTGTGTGAGATAGTGATATAGATTAATTTTGTGAAATATTTTAAAGCAATTTTGAGCCTATAGGTGTTTTAGTTTCTTTTTAAAAAAATACGCTGGCTACATAAGTGAATTTGATGCTCTTATTTTTAATAACTATCAATGGTTGTTCAGTTAGGGTATTGCTATATATAATTTATGTGGATTAAATTTATACTTCACTTTAATGGATGTATGTGCATAAATATGAATTGGGTATTCACTTGAAGTATTAGGGTTTTATGTTTTTAAAATAAAATATATAAATATCATGGTCATTCATACATGACCTTGGAGACAGGATCGAATCATCCATAAGGATAAATACAAAGGAACCTTTGTTTGAAAAAATAGAGGCTGGGAATATTATGTGTTGAGATATTAAAATGGTTGTGTATATATTTTATTATTGATATAGGGTTTTGATTTTAATCAATTCATAGATACATGGGAATTAGGATAAGATAGTTCAACATACATATTTGATTGTGTGTGTGCAGACTAGTTTTATTTTGTACAAGGGTTTTTATTTTTAGTTTCTATTGATAGAAGTTAACTTGTACATTTAGTTATATGGTTCGAATATGTAAAAAGACTATGTAAATTTGATAGTGGGGTGCATTTTATTTTGATTGGTATATTAGATATGCAGAACAAAAATCTAATTTAAGTTGTTGGAATCCCAGATAGATAAATATAAATGTGTTTAACTTTCTTACTCATTCGAGTCTTGAATTTATTGGTTATAATTCTAGTTTTGGGGAAGTTGAACCAAAACTACATATTTGAAGTACTATACTTATTAACCCTGGGACTGTAGATGTCTTTGTGACTTGAAAGAAGATAGTATGAACATTTAGTTAGATGGTTAAATATATTTTAAAAGGGTTCATTGATTTAATTTGTTTGAGTTAAATGTGACTGTGAATACTTGAGGGTTTTAAATAGTTAGAGTATCAACTATAAATAGTTGGGCCTATAACTATTAGTCAATTCAAGATGAATGGAAATTTCATTTTATATTGTGTAGTTACATCGACCCAATCATTTCTAGTTGATTGTATGGTAGTAACTTGAATAAAAAATTTAAAAATTATATATATATATATATATATACATATTACATATACATGTGTGTGTGTGTGTGTGTGTGTATACACTCAAATCTGGTGTGGTATATATACATGTAAATAAATAGTTGAATTTGTTATGTAATTGAAGTGGTTGTGCATAATGGATTGATTTTCATGGTATGGTATATATGTTATCATGTTACATATTGATTTTATCTAGGAATTAAATTTTAGGGTTTATTTCTTTTAAAATAAACATGATATATATTTGGACTTAAAACATTGCTAAAATATTGGTAATTAATATATTATTACTTAATAGTAGTTTTGTTGGAATATTTTTTATAAGTGAATTCTAAGGGTTTATATGATTATCATAGGGATAAGAATTTATTTATGTTTGAGACTAGTAGTTAATATAAATATAAACCTAAGTGAAAAAAGGTTTATTAGTAAATAGCCATTAAATTTTGGTTGTGAATTAAATATTTACTAATTTTTTTTTTGTGTTAAAAAGGAATTAGATGATTGATTAATAAGGGTTAATTATCTATTAGTTGATTATGGTATACAGATGATCATAAGGATGAATAGGAAAGCTTATGAAGTTTTTTTAATCATATATACTAATGCTTCCATTATGTAAATCTTTATATAATTGAAATATGTGGATTTTATCATTATTATGCGTATCTAGTATTACTAACATTAAATAAATAGGTGTAATATAATTTATGTACTTAATTTCCTTAATAGGTAGATTAGAATTTCTCAAATTAGTTGTGTATGTGAATTTGATTAATCTTGAGATATGGAAAACTATATTAAAACTTTATAAAAAGTAATGTTTATGGTTTAAACATTGTCATTTCACCTATTTGATTTAGTTTTCGTGTATTACATGATATCATGTTAGAACATATTTATTTATGATATGTTGAATGTGATAATTATCTTATAGCACATATGTTTCTAGTTGAGTTTCTTGATTTCCACACTATCACTATCCTCCCATCCATGAACGGAGGTTCATTTCCTTATTGGGATATTTTTTTAGGGGATTAATGGTTTGTGGTTGGTGTGGAAAAGCACTCAGATGATACTCTCCTTCCCCATCTAGCAATCAACCAATAGAGGCTTTACTCAGGACTTTTTTTGGATATTAATGAGTTCTTTGAGACTCTTATGTTCTATGGAACATTATATAATTATAATTTATTATTCAAATATGTAATATTGTATACTTATATTATTTGATGTAATGGGTATCACAATAGTAGTTGGTTTTAATTTTATTTGTACTTATTATATTACTTAATTAGTAGTGGTTGAATTAATAACTTGGATTATTATTGTACATTATATTGTTGAACTTATGAAAATAAATCATCATAGGTTATATTGATCACTAGCTAAATGAATCACACATATAACCTTATAGTTAATAACATAGTATCCTAAATGATGTATTTAGTTAAGGATCATTAATTTTGAGGTAATTTTGAAGTTAAGTTTTTAAAAAAATAACCAACTCTAGTTAACCCTGAGGAGTTGTTTCACAATCAGCTTAATTATAGCTCAAATATTATCTTAGAAGACTTAGTTAATGTATTAGTCCAAGAGTTTCAATCCAATGACTTAATCAAAACCAAAATAGCCAACTTTATCAATTATAAACAAGCAAAACATGAGACTACCCAAGATTTCATTAAACATTAGAAAGCCTTAGCTAACAAATTTGAGCATTATATATAGAAGACAAACTCTTCCACCTCTTTCCTATCACATTAAACACTATATCACAATACATAGATAGTTCCTTTAGTCCTAAATCCTTGGATGAATCCTTAGAATAATATAAAATATGAGACCATCTCCTAATACAATTCAATCCCTCTCAGCCTAAACAAGGAACTTGGATATTTATGAGACGTATGAATACACATGCTAACAACTATGGTATCTCTATTACTTATTAATATAAGATAAACATCCATGACATAATTACAAGAATATAAAATGAATTTAATCTCTATAAAATAATAATAGGAATTCCCTTCCATCTGCCTCCCCATTCATCACATGGCCAGCCTTGTGATGCTCATCAACATCTTACTCTAGATGAGCTAAGGAAATGTCTTCCTATACCATCACCTAGAGATGTTTATTCTTCTTATCATAACTCACATCGCTATGATCCCAATATTTTTTCTTGGTTTCATGTTATTTGGGGTCATTTTCATGAAACTTATCAACTTAAACTTTTGGCATTTAAATTTATCCTTGGTCATGACTTTGATCATGATGCCATGATAAGAGACCACCATCAAGCCTATGATAAACTTGTAGAATTTCATGAGACTAAATTCATGCATGTTTTACTTAACCAAGATAATGCTCACTATGATATTTATACCAACCCTCTTCCTTATCAAAACCAATTGCCTAGTAATCAACCTCAAAACCCTTCCAAACTAGTTGTTGATGTTGTATAAACCATAATTAACCGTCACTCTTCCAACAATGAGGAAAAATTGGTGAACATGAAAAACACTAGGCATGTTGTTTCATATATTTATCTTTAACCTCTTAGGTCACACATACTTCCTCCAACTTATCAAATTATTTAATAGTATCCTCCAAATCAATTTTTATCTATTATATCTAATGAAATATTAATTTATATCCATGAAAAAAAGTCAAATATATCATCTAGTTGAATATAGTTTACTATCGATCCAATTATATTGACTAACTCAATATATATCCCTATATATACAGTTATAGCATACAACTTGATATAGATTCCTATTAATCTAGTTGTATTAGTTAGCTTAATATGGTATTTTCTTCTTAGTTTCAATCCAACTATATCAGCCAACCTGATATAGTATATTTTTATTTCTTATGTCACTAACTGTATTTACTAGGAAGATATAGTTTCCTCAGCCTACCTCTACTATATAGGTAGTGTTTATTCTATAAAATTTATCTCAAAGTCAATAAATATCATGTTTAGATTCATATATAGTCAATCATGATCATTTTTAGTACTCTATTTCTCCCTTACAATCCTATTGAGTTTATATTAGCTTTGATAAGTGGGATCACATAGAAGAGATTCCTAAAGTCTTATCTCAAATTCCATTTCTTGAGCTTATGAGTAATTTTCTAATACATTAAAAAATTCTTATGTAAATTTTATTTGACATCAGAATTCCTTGACCACCATTGTTGGTTAAAGAAACTACCTTTCTTAGATCTGAGGAAAGTATCATGCAGCAATATGAAAAGATGTATATCCATATTGATCATACAATAGATACAACCCTACATCTCAAATTCCATACTACACCTATGATCCCTAATGATATATTTATTCATGCAGATGACCTTCCTTTATTCATTAGCATCTGAATAGGAAATGTTTGACTCAATTGAGAATTAATTGATGAAGGTTTGTAACTTATGTTTCCTTTTTAGATCTCATCAAATCCTTGTGATACTTTTAATTCAAAATTAATTATACCCATAGCATGTGGTAGGGATATGACAAAGACAAATTCCTCCTTTGGGATGCATTTGGTGTCCTATCATGGTACTACCCATTACATTTAAAGTGAAGGTTTTTATCTTCAACTTTCCCTTTCTTATAACATTTTCTTTTGTTGTTCTTGGACTCATTGTAAAAGGGTCATAGTATCTTTAGCATGATAATGTGTGAAGTTTCCTTACATGAATTTTTTATATAAGGTGCAAGGTGATACTTTCCCTTAGAAGTTTGAACAATTATAAGAATACAATGTCTATAAAATAATTATCCTTTAAAATTTACCTAGTATGTCATTTATTTAGTGTCAAGTTTTTGACTATCTTGTTGATTCAGTTAGATATTATAGTGGTCACTCCATCTAGTGGGAAAAATCCCCTCTAACCTCCTAGATTATGAAAATGATGATACCAATAAAAATAACCTAAAAATAAAAACATCAAACCTCCCTCCTAGGATCATATCTTAGTTTATGCCTACTTTATGACCCCTTTCTCACAAAAGGCCAACTAACAATATTCATGCTTTTATAGTTATTCCTAAAAATCCAATTTTTGACATACATTCTAGTGGAATAGTATTTTAAAACCTCAATGTGGACCTCACCAATATAGACTATGATGATGGCTATGCATTCAATGACCCTTACTTGTTTAGTTATGTCCAAGCCAAGAATGTGGAAAATTTATATTACCGATCTTCCTTTCAGCACTCTCAGACGAAAACCTCATTTTGTTATAGTATTAATTCGATTTATATTATATGGAATGGTAGACCTAATTATATTTATTTTTTCATTATGGAACAAGAAGGTTACATGGATCCAGAGTTTTAGAAAACACCTTTTAACACTGATCCTTTATTATTAGCTTCCAAGACTAATATGGACCTGATTCATATCTAGATTACATCAGTTGACATACTATTTTTGAGCCTCTTTATATCATGCTTGATGATAAATATAATATAGGACCCTGTCTATTTTTTAGATATTAATATCCTTTGAGTTTGTTTCCTCTAGATCTGTTGGCCATGATTATATGGATAACACCAAAGGAAGAGCTATTTTTTTTTAATTTTCATAACACCTTAATTCATTTAAATCAATATTTTATAACTTATCTAATATATTTAGAGTTTTAAAGGTTACAATTCCAATCTCTACCATAGTTAATCGACCATAAGTTTGTCTACTCTTAGGCACTCTCATTTTCATGAGACAAGTACACATTATTTAACTAGTTGTAAATCTCTTTGATAATATGTGTATATACTTAATTTAAAAATAGTGTATTTTCATATTAAACTAAACATTCAACCTCCAAAGGTCACACCTGTATATATCTCAAAAAATAGGGAGGTGTATTACCTTTGGAATGAGTGGTATACACATTCCACAGATATATGTAGAGTTATTCATCAACATTTCTAAGAATTTTTTAGGCTCACACCTCAACCCTTACCCACATTCACGTGTAACATATATGATAGAGAAGTAGACTCCCATATAATTAGAACCACCTAAAAATTAGTGTCAACTTACTACATGAGTGGTGGCTCCTCTTCTTTGACTATGTTATTCCCAGTAGGAGCCTCCACATCTTTCTCATTCTAACATACCTACTTTTTCTCTTGATCACATTCAAAATTAATTCCTTACACAACCCTCTATAAAATAATAAAATGCCATGTTTTGACTGAGACATCAATTATAGTGTTATTTAACATGTTATTGATGATGTTTGTAGAGGTCTTTCATGTTATATATGAGAATATGATTGAGTATCTCATATATTCCATTTTGCATTTATCACATGTTTTCATATTACATTATTATCTTTAGATGTGTGTGGATCATTATTTATATCTTTTACCATGTGTTTTACTTATTTTTGCACTCTATATACTTAGCAGAGTATTTACAGTTACATAATTATTTTATACCATTATTTCCTTTTTGGTTTTTTGTTATATTTTTATTCCCCCTCTTTTTGGATGTTTTATTCCATTTACATTTGGCATTTGTTTCCCTTTTATATATTTAGTATCACCTTTGGGTGCATACTCCTTGGTCTCCTTTTTAGATCCCTTGGCAATTTATTTTATAGTGTTACCTCTTTATAGTAACCTTTGTTTCCCTTGTGGATTGTTGGTAGCACGTCTGAGTTTTTATGTAACCTAGTTTTTTATTTATGGATGCCACAATAATTTATTTTTAAATCTCACATTTATATTTAATCCATTATTTCCTTTATGGTTTCTTTGATCTCCTTTTATATTCCTATCTTTTGAGATAATTTTTCCTATTAGTATTTGTACTAGATCCTTTGTAGGTTTGAACAACTTCTCAAGTGACATGACTACCATATTTCATAGCACTTCCCTTTTTAGGGTTTTGATTTCTATAATTTGACTTACCTTTTAATGCACTTTCATATCTCTCTTATGCCTAGTCACTTCTGAAGCAAAAATTTCCCTTCTTGTGGTTGGATATTAGCATATCCATATTGTATCACCATTTTTCATGGATGGATCTTCTATATTCCCCATTATCCCTTTCCTTTAATTTGAGGCACACTTGGGTTAGTTTAGAGATTGCACTTTTTTTAAGGTGTAAGTCTATGAGTCTCTAAGTGTCTTGGTCTTTAGGTTCTCCTCTTTAGCGGATATATGTAGGCTCTCATTTTTCAGTAATCTTTAGCACCAATACTAGTATTTTAAATCTGTATGGAGGAGAAAAGTATAAAAATATAAAATATTTTAAAATACATATCTCAAGAAAAGGCGATGCTAAAATAAAAATCTATCTTAGAATTCAAATCAAACCAAAACACATGATCTCATTATTGGCACACCCCCTATTCTAGCCATATTTAAAACTCCATAGATAACCTCATGATAGATATAAGGTAAATTAGGGTGTTTTAAGATAGTAAACTTCATTAGGAGGTCTCTTATCTATATACATTATAATTCCATCTAATGTATCATACTAATATATAATCCTCAAAGTAGATTGATGACTCTGTAAAAGGTCCTGATGAGTGGGGAACACATTGTGAAAAGGTGGGATCCATTTTAATTTTCATGTATAATTCTATTTTTTCCCAAGATTTTGCTTTCTAAGTGGGGTTTTATAGGTCTTTTATGTAAACATATTTTAAATATGCCCATTTTATTAGTGTGTTTTATCTCTACTAAGGAATTCTACATCACCCTTGAGGCACCTCTATTCATTATATCTCTATTTTATTTTTCCAGATATCCCATTGCTAGATATTATTTTTTTAAAATCACATCCCTCTTCTATATATTCCTTTTTTCTATTTATTTTCTTATCCTTTTATTATGATGTCTCTTGGCTTTTTAATTTTTGAGTTGCATTATAAGACCCTAGGGATATAACTAGACCTCCCTCACAAACACCCATCACTTTAATATCCACACCATCTCCATCATTATAGTTATGTCTCTCAATGGTCACGTCTTCCCTCATTATGCTTTAGCACAAGCACTGATTTCATTATAGTCTTTGCTTCCATTTCTTTTTGTGCATCATTGTTTGATTTTAGTTTCCACTTGTCTTACATTGGAATTTTTTACAATAATTTTTAAATCCCCTTTTTTTTATTTAAGTTTTCATTTATCTTTAATTGTAATGTATTTCATTCATTTTGGTATCCACATGTGATTATATTTTTCATTTAATATATTGGATATTTATTTTTAAAATGATTGTTTGCTTCTTCTATGTTGTTTGGTTTTACCTTACATTTTGATGTGACTTATGTTTTTTATTTAAAATGTTTTATATATATTATGTTTTATATTAATATTTTAATCTCACTCATATTTAGTACACTTTACATTCATTTATTACACATCTTTTTTTTGTCTATTTTTCTATCTATTTATTTAATATGTCATATTTACACTTTTTTGGTTCTTTTTAACCATGTATTTATTCACATTTGCTATAAAATAGTATAAAATGATAACATCTTCATATAATGATATTAGAACCATAATTCATTCTCATGTCATATTTATAATCCCATGTATAAAATAAGGAATCAGAACCAATGACACACACACACACACACACACACATAAAGGAATCAAAACCAATGATGTATATATATATTATATATTTTTATGAATAAAACACTTGATATATATATATATATATATATATATATATCAAATATTTTATTCATCAAAATGTACAATATATACATCTATAGTTGTGGGTTGCCTTCATCCCTAGGTAGGTGAGGTTCCACGGTCTACAAATAACCTATATAGCTAGACACTTCTAGAGATATCTCTAGTGAATGATTCTGAGACTACAAACCCATGGGTTTTTCCTGTGCTCTAGCTAGATCTATCTCTAGCTTGTGGATCCTCGTTATTAGCTCCATCTCATGCTATGGGTTGGCTATAGAAATAAACATTTATGCATCTCTCTTTATGGCTATGGTTTCCTTTTCTATTGCCACATATGACCATTTTTTAGCCTCTATCATAAATCTCATGTAGTTATTCCTATTAGCCTACACCAACTAGCATTTTGACTATAATAATGTAAAAAGTGATCCATTATCACTATAATATTTTGTTTAGAAAGCATGTCATTTATGATTTCATTTTATGAAGCCTCAATCATGGATACAGATCATGCCATATACACCACATGATTTGTAAAAGTGACCTAAATCAAATTCGATTCTACATAACATATTCAAAATATGTAAATTAAATTTATCATGAATCCCTAGTATGCATACCTATAAGATTAAAAATAGAAATGATAGTAAATATTTATGAAATTTTATACTTGTATGGGTGTCTCTATAATATAGTCTCCTCATCTTATCTACCCATTATAATAATCTCATCATCTTTAATCCAACTTGTATGAGCTCCCTCCCATCTCTCTTACTATAATAATAGTATAAAGTACCTTGATGGTCTCACATGTATTCAATAAATTGATAAATTAGGTCTAGTTATCTCAGCCTCGACCAATAACACATCAGAATCAAATTTGATCTACTCCTGACCCTATCCTCAAAGATATTTTCATTATCATTGTGTCCTACTCTATGGATCATGATGATGTATCAACACTATGGAATCAACCATTAACCCTATCCTCCCACTCTACATGGCTCTCTAGACTGACTCACCCAATGGAGTGGGACCATTACCATCACTACTAGGTGTAACTTTCTAAACTATCATGGGACCTAGTGCATGAGTGATCCTCAAATCACCATTTATAATGGCTCATAACCACTACTCTTCCTTGTGTCCATATCATGTATGGCTATGTTCACCATGAATCCATTCTCGCTGAACATGATGTCTATATGATATCATATTTTTACATGATTTCTAGTGTTAGTTGTAGGGGATCAATTATACTCTCTGGTCTAACTCACACCTCATCACCTAAGGTATGTGGTCCTTGATCTAATGTGAAAACCATACTAACCTTTATATATAAAATCTCTCATAGATCCAACATGTGAATAGTGTGATGGGACCCATATCCTATTATCCCTAGCTAAGCATGCCATAGAATTCATGTATGAGTTGCACCTAAATGGAAACTCATATATCATACATTTTTCCTTAATCTAATGTAGATCATCACAAGACTAAAATATATAATGAAAATACACCATATGACTTGTGACATAGTAAATGAATGGTCATTAATCCAATTATGGTCATTTACATTTATAGAATGCTTGACACATAAACACTAAATAGTATCACAATCATCTTAAATTAATTATAATAATGAGAACCTATGGCCCATCTAGCTAGATCCTAACACTTTTAAATGGGCTCAAGTGCATCATATATTAATGTATTTCCCTTGATAGACATCCCTGATATAGCGTGTACATCCCCAAAGGTGACATATGCCTCCAGTTTATCCCAATCCACCTCTACCTAAATATCTCTATAATATTTTTACAACACCCTAGACACATCTCCACTAGCTTCATGATTATAGGGACCCCATACATCTCCATGATGTCATTGAACCTTGGGTTAATCAATTGTGTTTTATCCATGTCTACAAAATGGCTAGTACATCTAGTAGGTAGCTCATGTCTACACTTATCCATAGTTATTGTCACCTCTATAAAATACTAAATAATAAACCCATTTAGGTTATGCTCAAAAAAATAATATTGATTTCAAATTTAACTTAAAATAGAAATAAAATTTTAAAATTATCTTTATTATACTATATCAGCTATTTTATTATCAAGTTAATACATTAGCCACTTTTAGTTTTTTGAACACAACTATCTAATAAGAGGGGGTGAATCAGTAGATCAACTAAAACTAGTTCATTAAACCTTTTAGAGAAGATACAAATGCATATGCATATTAAATAACTGATGTAGATATCATTCACACACACAAAAACACATTACACTAAATTTATACATGGAAAATCCAAAGGGAAAAACCATGGTGAGAATAGCTACTAGAATCTATTATTCTAGTCCAGCCTCACAATTAAATGCCTCACTGGCCAAACCACACTGGTCACATTCAAGAGCACCCACTCTAAGGAAGCAACCATTCCCTATCTAATCACCCACTTAGTCTATCTAATGGCACTAACCAATCAAAATTATGAAGCTATAACTTTATAATATAAAAGAATCAAACTCTATTTCTTTACTACAAGTCTTGTCTATAATTGCTCATATTATGCACAATATCTCTAAGTGCCTCTCTTCAAATCTATCTCTATCTTACTTTGTGTTTGCATGTATACACACTTTATCTTACTCTCTACACTTTCTTCATCTTCTCTATGTTATCTTGGTCTATGTCTACATCTTTTATCTGACACCCTTCATATTCCTTTTATGCTTGTTTTTGGCATTGTAATAGCAATTGCAAATAGTGGCAGCCCCGCACTTATATTTTTCATGAAGATAATATATATGATAGGGATTTTTCTTTAGGGTTAGCCATCATTTAGTTTTCACACTCAGACTTCCCTATTCTAGTTCTAGTTCTAGATTCTTATTTAATGTAACTTGACATGTACACTTTTTACATCTCATTTCAAGGGAACACATTGCCCTTTCTTATTAACTATGGTAACCATTTTTGCCAAATCTTAAATGCACATATCTTTTAATCACAAAATTATCAGTTAAATCAATCAATTTTTATTTTTGTGTCAATGCATTGAGCTAATCATTTATCTTTTCATGTCTTTAAATGAGGATCATTGATATTTTATATGCATTAGTTCAACTTTTGAAATGCATCTATCAATATCTTTATCCAAGGTCCCACAAGTCATTAGATATCCAAAATAGCATGCATTTTATCTCACTCTTTCATTAACCATCGAGCTCCTTTTTTCATCTCAATATCTCCTATATAATTAGTTCACTTTCACTCCTTTCGATTATCTTAGATATGCTTGATCTTTAGCTCTCTATTATGTCATTAACTATAGGTCACTTTGCTTCACTAACTCCACTTTGATTCATTGGATATTTCTTATCAAGTGTCATCTAATTTTAGAAGATACATGATTTTTATCAGATCTTGATTGTTATCCTTCTATATGTTGATTTCATCTCATTTTCTTTGACATCTATGTATTGTTTTTGCTCCTTTGATCTCTTCAGACTTGCTCAAACTTAATATTGTCTTGATCCTTCAACACTTTTGAAATTTCCATACACTTCTAAATTATCCTATGAAAACTTTGTAATTGTCCTTCAAGGCTTCTCAAGGTGCCCTTCAGAACCTTTTATTGTGGCATTTTTTTCTAAGGGGCTTTAGGACAATTTCCGTAACAAAATTCCAAGTGCTCATTTTCTTTTGACTTTTTCTTTCAGCATTTTTGCAATGTACCTTTTGAGGCTTTTCAAAATTCCCTTCATAAACTTTGAAAGATACCCTTTGGCACCTTTATTTCAAACCTTTTACTTCTAGACAATTTTCTCAATGAGATGTCAAGTGCCATTCAGGAAATTTGAATTGCCCTTCAATTCTTTGCTCATATCTTATAGAACATTTGATTGAGACACATACCCTTTGGACTATATCCTTCAAAATAATTATTAAAAAACAATTGTTGTGGGTTTTATGTCAAGGGGACTTAGACATAAATCATACAAGAAATCATCGAGACTTATTTCCTTTGCAAACTTTGTTGTGGACATTTTTTCCAACAAGTTCCAGACCATTTTCCTAAAATAATTCCCAAGCTTATAAAATCAACTTATTTTCTTTATAAACTTTGTTGCTAACATTTTATCCGACCAGGTCCAGACCATTTTCTTGAAAGAATTCCCAAGCTTGTAAAATTGACTAAGTGAGGAGACCAAACATTTTCCCAAATCACTCTTTCTGAATAAATGCAAATTTGTAAAAATGACTAAGTATTCAAACACTATTTAAATTTTTTGGATCCCTACTTTTCACTTGCATAACTTTTGATTCTCTCATCCATAAGACATGAAGCTTGGTCAACCAAGACTAGGCACAAACTAGAGTAGCCTTGTGTGATTGTTTCCTTTAGATGCTACTATGTATGTAAATTTTTTCACCAAAAAAAACATATGTACTCAACCATATCCAAGCAAAAATCAAAAAGGCATTCATATTACTATTCTTAGAATTCAAGGTACACACACAACTTCATGAGGTCTCGAAAACTTGACCATTTAGCTCAACACCTTTGTCATTAATGCATAATAGAACATGTTGATTTTGACATCAATGAAAATCATTCATACATCAATGAATATGTTTATCAATATACCCCTTTTTCATTGATGGTAACACATCATCAGAATGACTTCACTTCTTTATCTTCATTCTATTTTACCCCCTTTGACATTAATAACAAAGAGTCTCTACCATAATATGTCAATAGGTTACTTGATTATGCATGTAATATTATTTCTCTACCTTGATCCTGGGACTTGATAGGCTAGAACATATAGCAAGAAACTTCCCTTAGGCAATGGCACATTTGCCTCAGCTCTAAGTGGACACATTAAAATCTAGCTCCCCTGGATCAATTGGTCTAAAAATGATCATTTATATAGCATTGATTTGAAAGACCAATCAATAATCTACATATATCTATATAGATAGGCATAATGATCTATATCCAACACACCTTTTTATCCTCCTTTAACATCAAATGGAAAAAGGACTACAACTTTCTCAACAACTTGCATTTTCTCTTATCTAGGAGTTAATAATGTTCCTGCAATGCTCCCCCTGGACTCATGCCCTATCACTAGAATCTAGTGATGTGGTGTGGGAGCCACCACTCCCAACTTCTCTCTTAGATACTCAAATTTCTCCTTGGGAAGAGGATTGGTGAATATGTCTTTAATTTGATCCATTATTGGCACATACTCCATTATAACCTCTTGAACTGCAACCTTTTCTCTTGAAAATGATATTTTATGGATATATGCTTGGTTCTAAAATGCATCACTATATTCTTGGATATGTTTATGACACTTAAACTATCACAAAAGATAGAAATAGGTACTTGGTATTCTACCTTAATGTCTTTGAGAGTCTACTTCATCTACAAGAATTGGGTGTAACATGCTACTTCTACTACATACTTTGCTTCTACTATAGAAAGCATAACCAACTCTTGCTTTTTGCTCAACCATGACACAAGTCTATTTCCAAGGGAAAATGTACCACCACTAATGTTTCTCCTGTCATCCAAACTTCTTACCCAATTAGCACTTGCATATGCAATCAAAGTGAGATCTTCACTTATAGGGTACTACAGGCCATAGTCAATTATGCTCTTGATGTATCTAAAGATCCTTTTCACAACATTGATATGTGATTCCTTGGGAGCTACTTGAAATCTTGAAACCATGAATACTACTTGCATGATGTTTGGTCTTGATGTAGTTATGTATATTAGGCTACCTATCATTGATATGTACATGGTATTATTTGCATTAGGGGAATTATCTTCTTTGCTCAACTTGCATCTAGTTATCATGGGAGTACTAACTAGTTTTTTGTCTTCCATTCCAAATTTCTTGAGCACCTCCTTTGCATACTTGGTTTGAGATATGAATATCCCTTAATTATATTATGTAATTTGCAGACCAGTAAATAAGGAAATTTCTCCCAATATAGACATTTCAAATTCACCTTGCATTTGTGTAGTAAACTCTTTGCATATTTCACTATTGCTAATTCCAAAGATGATATCATCTATATAGACAACAATAATCAGTATATGTTCACCTTCTAATCTAAAGTAAAAATTATTTTTTTACACATCCTTTACTAAAATATTTTTATTGCAGTTATTGATCAAATCTTGAATACCATGTTCTAGGTGCTTATTTCAGACCATACAATGCCTTTTTCAGTTTACACACATAATCTTCTTCACCTACTAGTTGAAAACCTTCTAGTTGTTCAATGTAGACCTCCTCTTCTAAATTTCCATTCAAGAAGGCTAAATTTACATCCATTTGATATACTTTGAACTTTTTATGAACAAAAAATACCAAAAACATTCTTATAGCTTCCAATCTTGCCACTAGATCAAATGTTTCTTCAAAGTCTATGCCTTCTACTTGTGCATATCCCTTCCACACCAACCTTGTTTTATTTCTTATAATAGCTCCATCTTTATTGAGTTTGTTTTTGTAAACCCATTTTGTTCCTATCACATTCTTATTTGAGGGTCTAGAAACTAATTCCCAAGTTTTGTTCTTTTCTATTTGGCTTAGTTATTCTTTCATCCTTGTTGGCTTCACTAAAGGTCTTAGGCTTAGTTTTTGAAAATAGAGCAAAACTTACTTACTCCTTTTTAATTTCAGCTCTTCTCCTAGTCTAAAGTCCATTTTTGTTGCCAATTATCTACTCCTTGGTATGTTGCTTTTGAACAAGCCTTAAGGGTGCCTTTTTAGTCTTTTCTTCCTCCTCTTCACTATCTTCTTCTTCATTTTATGCTCCTTCTACTACTTCAATTTTGATCTCCTCATCAGGTTCAACATGTTTAAATCCTTATTTGACATTGACATTGATACTCTCAACTATTTTATGTAGCCTCTTATTGTTACATACATAGGATTTATTATGAGTAGAGTAACCAATAAAAACTCCCACATCACATCTTGGCTCAAAACTTCCTAGTTTGTCCTCCTTTCTTCTAATGTAGCATTTGCTTCCAAACACTCTGAAGTACTTAATAGATGTAGGCTTTCCATACCATAATTCATATGGGGTTTTATCACTCTTCACCCTCAATTAAACTCTATTCAAGATGTATACTATTGTTTGGACTACTTCTCTCCAATATCCATCAGATACTTTGGCCTCTTTTAACATTGTTCTAGCCATCTCCTTAACAGTCCTATTCTTTCTCTCAACAACTCCATTTTGCTGTGGATTTATTATATAAGAGTAGTTCCTTTTAATCTCATGTTTCTCATAATATTTTATGAACTCATTGGAGTTGAATTCTCCACCTTTATCAAATCTCAAACATTTGATCTTCCTACCCATTTCATTTTCAACCATGGCTCTAAAGATCTTAAATATCTCAAAGGCTTGAGATTTGTCCTTCAAAAAGGCTACCCATGTCCTCCTTGAGTAATCCTCTACAAAAAACATGAAGTAATGAACTCCTTTAGATCCTCTTGTTTTGGTATGACCACAAAGGTCAATATGAACTAATTTTAGAGGCTTTGTAGTTGCATATTCTTTTGTTTTAAACATGACCTTTGTTTGCTTGCCTAATTGACATTCTTTACATGTAGTATCTATGATTTTATTTATCTTGGGCATATGTCTTAAATACTTATTCGAACTCACTTTAACTAAATTATAAAAATTAACATGACCCATTCTCTTATGCCACAACCAGTTTTCATCAACCTTTCCTATGAGGCAACTATTACTATTTACCTCAACAAGATTATAGATATTACTCTCTATCCTTCTCCCTTTTATGACTATTTTTCTAGATCTCCTTAGCTTGCAGCCTTTAGCATCAAATATTACCTTTATCCATTTTCAAATATTTGGCTGAAACTCAGTAGATTATGCTTCAATCCTTTAACATAAAGGACATTATGTGTAGGAAGCTTACCATCTATGTGCAAGGTTCCTTTGCCTTTGATTTTAATTATTGTATTGTCTCCCAAACTAAAATTTGCTTCCTTGCACCTGCTTAACTTGGTGAACTTACTCTTGTCACCAATCATATGCTTTGAGTACCCACTGTCTATCACCCACAAGTTTTGTTCTTTGGTGTGGAGTGTTTTTTGAGAAATCAAGGATTGATTTTTCACTTTCCACATTTCCTTCAGTCTCTTATATGTCCCTTTATTTTCTTTATCAATAACTTGTGAACCTTTGTTCTCATTAGGAGACTTTCCTTTATTTACATTATATATTTTTGACATTGCAAAGTTAGTTCTATAATGCCTAGCTATATGACCAAAATTATTTAAATTGTAACACATTATACTTAAATCTAATAGAGGAGCAAATGAGTTTTGACTTATAAAATTAG
This sequence comes from Torreya grandis, assembly GCA_037957365.1. Lineage (NCBI taxonomy): Eukaryota > Viridiplantae > Streptophyta > Pinopsida > Cupressales > Taxaceae > Torreya > Torreya grandis. Next base: position 1,625,766 of record JARHVA010000459.1, read on the forward strand.
TTCTCCTCTTAGGTACAACTCTAAATTCAATAACCTTATGACCAAGCTGATTACAGCTATAACAATAACCATAAAAGGATGAATAATACCTGGTCATAACATTTTTTGGTGTATTATATTGATCTTTCATATGCTTTTATTTCTTCAAGTCTGCCACTTTAGTATATCCTTTTGCATCTTTAATTTTTGTCTTTTTAATTTCAAAAAACTTTTTTTCAAAATTTATTCTCCTTGCCTTATCTTTGTTTGGATCATTCTCATTATCCTTACTAACCTTCTCTTTGTTTACTTCTGATTCTCCTCCTATCTTGAAATTATCATATAGGTTAGTTGACATACTAGTTGAGGAACCTTTTCCTTTCTCATATCCAAGCCCTGATTTTTCATTTGAGGGAATTTGAGTGCTAATTAGTTCATTAAGAATGTGTGATCCTTTTGTTAACTTTAGAATTTTATCTAATTTTCCTTTTTCCTTAAGTTATTTCCTTAAGGCTACTATTTTTTCCTCAAGTTTCATGCATTCATCAAATTTGGACTGTAGTTTCATCTTGACTACTTCTATTCTTCTAGCCTCCTCAAATTGAGTTTTTAGACTCACTATCATTTGATCAAATTTCTCAAGTTCCTTTTTCCCAAGCCTCTTCTATTTTGAGTTCTTTTTTCTTAGTTTCTCAATCTGTTCTAGAGCACAAATAGGTTCACCTTCTAGATCAATTTCACCTTCCTCTTCTTCATTTCAATCTTCATCTTTGTCTTACTCTTCATTTATGGAAGTAGATTCTTCTATCATGAATAGGAATTAATTTCTCTTAGCTACAAAAGCACAGTCATGATCATCATCTAATATATCACTATCACTATTTTTCATTGAGACACTGTCTTCTTTTATGTATAAACCTTTCTTACTCTTAAATAAGTTTTCCCTTTTTGCATTGTGGGGTTTCACCTTTTTTATGCTCTCTACTTGCTTAGAATTGTCCCTTTTATTATAAGGACATTTGGCAGCAAAGTGTCCTACTTTAATATAATTAAATAATTTGAATGGTAAATATCCTTTATATTTTCTTGATCCTCTCTTTAGTTTTTTGACAAAGTTAGTTTCTTCTCCATCAGTCTCCTTAGATTTAGACATAGAGTTTCTTCTTTTACCTACTTTGCTACTTTGAATGCAGCTTCTCTTTTAAAAGTGCTAGTCTCTCCCATTCTCATCTCATAGGTTGTGATTGTGCCATGCAACTCATCAATAGTGAGTTTGTCCAAATATCTTGCTTCCTCTATTGCAGATATTTTTGAATCATATCTTGATGGAAAATATTTTAAGATATTCTTGACTATGGTTGACTCTTCCATTTATTCACTAATACCTATAATTGCATTCATTATTACATCTACCCTGAGGAGGTAGTCAAAAATCTTTTCCTCTTCATTCATTTTAAGACTCTCAAATTTCCCTTTGTATGTTTGTAGCTTGGCTTGTTTCACCTTGTCATCTCCTTCATAGATGCTCTTTAACTTGTTCCAAATGTATTTTATACTCTAAAAATGCATAAATTTGATGATCTTTGAATTTGATAGACCACAAGGAATAGCATTCTTTGCCTTAGCATTGTTCTCATATGCCTTCTTGGTAGCCTGATCAATAGGAGGTATAACAAGAGCTATATATCCATTTACCATAAACATCCATACATCAAACCCTAATTAGGATAGATATGTTTCTATTCATATACTCCAAAAATCATAGTTGGATCCATAAAAGAGAGGTGATTTATTTGAGGAGGATCCTTCATGACTAGCCATTATGTTCACTATTCCAAGATCTACCTGAGATAATTAAGCTTATTTCTATGAATCCTTTACTCTGATACCAATTATTGAACACAACTATCTACTGAGAGGGGGATGAATCAGTAGATCAACTAAAACTAGTTTATTAAACCTTTTAGAGAAAATATAAATGCATATGCATATTAAAGAATAGATGTAAAGATCATTCACACACACCAAAATACATTACACTATATTGATACATGGAAAACCCAAAGGGAAAAACCATGGTGAGAATAGTTTCTAAAATCTACTATTCTAATCTAGCCTCAAAGTTAACTACTCATTGGCAAAACCACACTAGTTACATTTAAGAGCACCCACTCTAAGGATGTACCCACTCCCTATCTGAGCACCAACTCAATCTATCTGATGGCACCAATTGATCAAAATTATGAAGCTAAAACTTTAAAATATAAAATAATCAAACTATATTTCTTTATTACAAGTCTTGTCTATAACTACTCATACTACACACCTTATCTCTTAGTGTCTCTCTTTAAATCTACCTCTATCTTACTTTATGTCTGTATGTATACACACTTTATCTTACTCTCTATACTCTCTTCATCTTCTCTATGTTGTCTTGGTCTATGTCTACATCTTCTATTTGACACCCTTCATATTTCTCTGATGCTTGCCTTTGGTAATTGTAATAGCAATTGCAAATAGTGTCAGCCCCACACTTATCTTTTTCATGAAGATAATATATATGACAAGGATTTTTCTTTAGGGTTAGCCACCATATAATTTTCACACTTAGACTTCCCTATTTTGGTTCTAATTCTGGATTCTTATTTAATGTGACTTGACATGTATGATTTATGCATCTCATTTTAAGGGAACCTACCATTCTTTCTTATTAACTATGGCAAGAATTTTTTCCAAATCTTAAATATGTATATCTTGTAATTATAAACTAATCAATTAAATCAATCAATCTTGGTTCTATGTCAATGCATCAAGCTAACCATTTATTTGGTCATGTCTTTAAATGAGGATCATTGATCTTTTGTATGAATTATTTCAACTTTTTAAATGCATCTATCGATCTATTTATCCAAGGTCCCACAATTCATTGGAACTAAAAAATAGCATGCATTTTATCTCACTCTTTCATTAACCATCAAGCTCATTTTTGCATCTCATTATCTCCTATATAACTGGGTCACTTTCACTCCTTTTGATTATCTTAGATATGCTCGATCTTTAGCTCTCTATTGTGTCATTAACTATAGGTCACTTTGCTTCACCGACTCCATTTTGCTTCATTGGATCTTTCTTATCAAGTGTCATCTAATTTTAGAAGATACATGATTTTTATCAAGTCTTGATTGTTATCCTTTGGTATGTTGACTTTATCTCATTTTCTTTGGCATCTATGTATTGCTTTCACTCCTTTGATCTCTTCAAAATTGCTTGACCTTAATCTTGCCTTGATCCTTTAGCACTTATGAAATTTCCATAAACTTCTTATAAATTATCCTTCAAAGACTTTGTAATGGTCCTTCAAAGCTTCTCAAGGTGCCCTTTGGAACCTTTTATTATGACCTTTTTGTTTAAGGGGCTTCAGGACAATTTCACTGACAAAATTCAAAGTGCTCTTTTTCCTTTGAATTTTTCTTTTAGCATTTTTTCAATTTACCTTTCGAGGCTTCTCAAAATGCCCTTCAAAAAATTTAAAAGATACCCTTCAGTACCTTTGTTTTGGACCTTTTACTTTTGGAAAGTTTTCTTGATGAGAACTTTGAATTGCCCTTCAATTCTTCACTCATATATTTCAAAACTTTTGATTGGGACACATACCCTTCAGATCATATCCTTTGGAACAATTGTTGAAAAATAATTATTGTGGGTTTTGTGTCAAGGGGACTTAGATAGAAATCCTAAAATAAATCATCAAGACTTATTTCCTTTAGAAAATTTGTTGTGGACATTTTCTTCAACAAGGTCTAGACCATTTTCTTGAAATAATTCCCAATCTTATAAAATTGACCTATTTCCTTCAGAAACTTTGTTGCAGACATTTTTTTTGACAAGGTTCAGACCATTTTCCCAAAAGAATTCCTAAGCTTATAAAATCAACTAAGTGAGGAGACCAAACATTTTCCTAAAGTAATCTTTTCAAAAAAATACAAATTTATAAAAATGACTAAGTATTCAAACACTGTTCAAATGCTTGAGAGCCCTACTTTTCACCTATATAACTTTTGCTTCTCTCATCCACAAGATATGAAACTTGTTCCACTAAGACTAGGCACAAATTGGAGTAGCTTGGTGTGATTTTTTCCTTTATATGATTTCATGTATGCAAATTTTGTCACTAAAAAAAACTTGTGTACTCATCCATATCTAAACAAAAATTGGAAAGGCATTCATATGACTATTCTTGGAATTCAAGGTACACATACAACTCCATGAGGTCTCAACAACTTGACCATTCAGCTCAATACCTTTATCATTAATGCATAATATCACATGCTACCTTTGACATCAATGACAATCCTTCATACATCAATGACTATGTACAACAAGTTTCTATTACACTACCCATATAATTATTATCCTACTACATCAATGATACATGTATGATATTGGCCAAGCAATCCTTCCCTAAGCCATTAGATGGATATGTATTATATCATTCATGTTATATAGTATTTCCTACTATAATGAATATACATGTATAGTATCATATAAATATTTGATCTTTTATTACATTGACCATAATTATATTCTATCAACTATGTCTACTATCTTTTCTACTATACTAGCCAAATCAGCTACATTTCACAATGTAAATGCATTGGTCATCCTATATGGTCTCATCTAAGGATATGATTTACCACCACTCAATTACATCAGCCTATCCAATCCATTAGTAGTAATGATTTCTTCCCTTTACCCTAATAAATACCTATGACCTTAAAATTTGATTTCCTAACCATTGCCTATCAAAACTTTTTATATATTTTGATGTATACTGGGGTTAATTTCACTACAAAAATTTTTCCCAATGTGCATATTTACTTAAATCTACACATTTTTATCATATTTAACAAACAATTTATTAATTACATCACCTACCCACATGGCTCATGTATCACCACCCTGGTGACCTCCTACATGTTTGTCTCATCATCTTCTAGCCATTGTCTCTCATCATGATATAAATGGTCTTCATGTTGTCCCCAAAATTTTCCATGGTCAAATTTTTCCAATTTTTTTATAAACATGAAATTTTTATGTTAAGTATAGGTTCCAAAATATGTTCATCTCTAGACTTAACCCTTTTCATCCAATTTAAAACCATAATTTTCATGCCTTGCAAACCCAAAAGGTTGGTCAAGCCCAACCTCCAAAGCACAATATCTATAAAAAAGTATTTAGAGTGTGTAAGCATGACTTCACACCCATATCACCTATGTGGTTAAGTTGTCTCAACCCCATGGTTGAAACATATGTGAAATTGTACCAAATCAAGTAAAGCCACAACATTACATCCACTACGACCAAAGGGCCTAACCAATCCTTCCTAAGTGGTGCACCTTACACATGCATTATCTATGATGGTAACCCAAGCATGTTGAAAAATCACATACACCCTATAAATTCACATAAATGGTACTCCTTTGTTAAAAAAATTGTTGAGATAATGATCAAATACTACTCATATACACATGTGATACCAGAACTCTATTCTTGGATTATTTAATCATGCAAAGGAAAATATATATCAAAATATAATCAATTTTTTGTTTTCTTCAAATACATTATTTTTATATAATTTTTAGAGGATTCAAAGTGTGTTGTATATGCTTTTTGATGGAATATTTATGTACCCTAGGTACATCAAAGTTTCACCCATCCCTTGTAATATTCTAAGGAGGAAATTTAAGGTGAAATAGTTATTTTCATGAAAAATGTGGCATGTTATCCATAACCACATAAACATTTTATACTATAAGACACATTAAAATATTCATGCCCTAACTAAATCATCTTTTTATGCCAGCAAAATAACCAAAATAAAGTTCAAATACATCGATTATGATCTCATGTTTTTTTAGAGACTAATATCCCATAAATTAGTGACTCATAGATTGGGCATGTGGATCTGAAGGATTTACACAATATAATCAATTCATAATCTCATAACACCTTGGCCTCTCTTTTATCAATGAGTGGCCTACCAGAAGTAGTTAGTTTTCCCAATTTTTTGTAATTCTTAGATCTAGGGTTCCAATGTGTCTAGCATTATAATCCAAATGCAATAGAAATATGATATGAAGGTGGTGATTTGGTGAACAAGATAGATGGTACTTCCATGGATTTGAATTTAAGGATTCCCTTAAGGGACACCATAAAAAATCATCAATTTTGAGAAATATTTCTAGAATAAAAACCTAGAGAAGCATCTTACAACCATAAAAATGGGTAGTTTAAGCATAAGATAAGAGCCTTGTCAAAATTCCCAAATAAATTTTATATGTCATATTTCAAAGAAAAAAATTAGACATGATCATCCTTCTCAATAGGGTGGTGCATAATAGGACTACTATGGAGTTTCATTATTGGATGTTCATGGATATGAGCATCATGTGTAATAATAAGTAATATATTAATTGGGGAAACATCCTAAACAATGTGTTTCACCCATAACTCACCAATGTGGTGGAAACAAGGTCCTTTTACCTAGTACACTCATTTTCAATGCAAATAATCTACCATGGTCTCATTCAATTGGCCAATGCACTCCCTACAACTAAGGTACATGATTTCTATCCAAAATTGACTTTGAAACAGAGAAATGAACACTTTATCCATGTTAATAATGCCTTCACCATGAGTTTTTTATGAATTGAAATAGGATTGGGGAGTTAGGTTATTTTATGAAGGAGTTAATCTTATATCTCAATACATAAGCTACTTCTTTCAATTGTATAAACTATCTTATATAAGGGTATGAGAATTTGAAGGTTATCCTTTGAGGCTCCCAAGACAAGTGAGAGATAAAAAAAAATTGATTAAAATGTGCAAGGAACTTGTAGGAGTGAATATAATAAACAATAAGAAACATGTGATTGGTTTAGTGTTCCCAATCACCTTGGTTCATTACACTTGTAATACTTCAATAGATTCTTATAATATTAAATCTTTGATTGCACAATTCACAATGTAATCTCACATGAGCATATTTGATTTTAATAGTAAAGAGTATGTGAGAGCTCATTTCAAGATAGGTCCCTTGTATGCACATAAAATACATCTACATGATTACTAGGATTATTGTATACATGAGGATGAGGCATAGAGGTGTGATTAGGGCCAATTGAGTTTGGATCAAATAAAATCCTTCACTACCACTTGGGTGCCTAAAGGGATGATAGATCATGGAAGCTAACTACATGAACTAACTTACATTGAAATACCCATAGCCTTATATTTTATAGTTATATGTTAGTATGCACTAGATTTGATTTACTTGTAGATTCAGACTAGGGTAGTAGTGAAGATATCAATGAACTAGTTCAATGGTAAGCTTTTATAACTAACATCTCAAAAAAATTTAGAACATGTTTTTGATTGCATAACTTGCCTTGATTTCACACCCATAAATCATGGTATCCATTTTTTTATCTTTTGAAACTTGGTTTTTCATTTAGTCACATTTTTTAGAGTGTTTTGGGTGCATGTGCACCTTTTATTTGTTAATGCCTATGGATTTTTTAAATGTAGTTTTGCATCATTAAACGAAGTCTAATACTATAATAATTTTATATAATGATAGTCATATATCCTTAGAATGAAATGGTAAATAAATTTGTATAAAATTCCTTCCCATGTGTTAATTACGCAATAATCAAAACAAGCTTCTACACTGATTTTTGTCTTTCCAATTTTGAAATCTTTCAAGAAATCACTTTTTGGGTGGCATTTCGCATGGCCAAACTGTATCCATTTATCATGAAAAAATTTTAATATGGTATTAAAATGTGGGAAATTTTTGTGGTGAAAAATTATCAGTAAATTATTTTCCATGAGCAAAATGTTTAGAAATCAAAACAAGGCTTTGTGAAAAAAATTACTTAATTATTTTATGCATCTTCCTAGTTACCAAATATGTCCAGTGTGTACCTTCTAAGCCTATTATCATAGTGGTAAATTATATCAAATTTCCTATAAAATTTACATGACCATATTCAAATATGATGATAATACAATGATTAAATAATTCACATGAATTTAACTTCTAGGATTTAAATTTGAACTGATCAAAAATGCCTTCTACACTAATTCTTGCATTTCTAGTTGTCAAAATTACCCATTGTGTACTTTTAAGACTTATTTTTATAGTGGAAATTTAAATAAATTTTACTTTAAACTTTTTGTGAATATATAAAAATGTGAGGATAATGTAGGGGTAAAGATAAGTCACAAAAAATTTCAACCTAACTATTAAATTCATAGTAATAAAAATTAGAGTAAACTAAATTTTTTGCATTTCTAATTTTCAATTTCTGTTGACAATCACTTTTCATAAGGTATTTTTCATGGTAAAAATATCCATTTATTATTAATTTTTTTATGAGTATCCAAATATTATTATAATCCAATAGTAGATAAGATCATTTTAAATTATTTTTCACGTGTAAATTTCACGACAATCAAAATTACCTTCTGTGTTGATTTTTGTGTTTTCCCAGCTTTCAAATCTCCCTAGTATGCACTCTTCAAACCTGATTTTGCATTATTAAATCAAGTATAATTATAATAAAAATTTTCATGTTAGTATCCAAATGTCATTATAATTTTTTAGTAAAAAAATGTTTCTAAAGTTCACTTCTATGTGCAAAATGTGCAATATTAAAAATTAGATTCTACACTAAATTTTACTTGAGTCATTTTATATCTTTATTATTTCCAAATTGAGCTAGTGCACATGTTTAAAACCTAATTTCATAGGGTCAAAACATATTAAATTATGCTAGAAAAATTCATGCGCATATATATATATATATATATATATATATATATATATATATATAATGGTGAATGAATTTCCACAAAAAATTCTCATGTACAAAGTGTGCATCTATGAAAACTAACATGTGTGTTAATTTTTACATCTTCCTAATTACCAAAACTTCTTAGTGTGCACTCTTAAAACTTAACTTTTCACAACCAAATGAAGTCAAATTTTGAAAAAATATTTCATGATGATTGTCATATGTAATTAAAATACTATGGTGAAGGAATTCACATGAAATAATTTTATATGAATTAAATTCATAATAATGAAATCATGCCTCTGCACTAATTTTTACTTGGACATTTTCTATATTTTTCAATTGTAAAATTTGCCTACTACACACTCTTCAAACTTAATTTCACATAGCCAAATGAGGTTAAATTATACATAAATTTTGCATGATTATATTCAAATGTGGGAATAATGTGAGGGTGAATAAATTCATAGAAAATTTATTCCCATGTGGTAAATTCATAGAGTTGAAACCTTGATTTTACACTATTTTTTACTTAAGTCATTTTCTACATTTCTAGTTTTCAAATATGACCAATTTGTACTTTTGAAACCTATTTTTTAGGATCAAATGAATTCAAAATTAGTTGAAATTTTGTATGATAATACCTTGATGAAATTAAAATATAATTCATTTGGTTTCAAATATGTACATTTCACCAATGAAAATATATGATAGTGCAAAATGACCCTTATAAAAATATCTATCACTTGGGCAATTTTGATCAAAAAACACTTAAATGGCAATGCACAGGGGTTAAATTTATTTTATTTAAATTAAAAATACCCTTTTGGCATATTTTAAATATATTTACATAAATATAATGTATGATGGGTAGTTTTCATGTTTTATCATATGAATTTCTCTTTTAGTGTATTCTAAAGGTGTTGATGTAGCTACACATGATTACATGTTCATTTTTAATCCATATCTTTTGATTTGCATATCGATGTTCAATTAAATTTATTGCATTGGAAATCTATTTTATCCATATTCACAATAGTATTAGTTTAAATTAATAAAAATGAAAGATGCAAAACTTGTAGACATTTTAGTCATGAGACTTTATTGTTTATAAATATTGTGTTTTAATGTTTTATATCTTTCACCTTTTCTAGGAAATTAATAGGTTTTTATTTAATTTTTTGGTAGGATTTGGATAAGAGGAATGTATTATTCAAGGTAGGAATTATCACCAACAATAAATAGAGATATGAATCATACATTAGGATTATACAAAGGAGATATAACATGAATAAACTTTACATAGATGAATGGGATCTTGTATTGAATGTGGACACTTGAAATATTTTATTATTCCCAACAATTACTTACCACTTGAATTTAATTTGAGCCTATAATTAATGGTTTTGGGATGTATTTCATTAGATATGTATTTCCACATTAAATTTTGTTAGGTGTGAATTTACTATTCACACAATCATTATTCATTTGGCACTATTCATTAGTGACATAGTAGTGGGGCCCATAGTGGATCCTAGGAGGTGGGCCCATGTGACTGGGTAGTTAGGTGGATTCATTATGACATGGCATGACCCACATAAAGAATCTTTCATGGTGGAAATGTGGAGAGAGGAAATGGGATGAATTTTTCCTCAAGCATGTGGTTTACTTTTGGAAAAGTAAATGTGGGGCATAGATTTTGACCCTTGCCACATGTGGGAGCAAGTGAAGATAAGTGGGGGAGAATCATATCTTAGTTTTTCTTTTGTATTTTACATATGGTTTCAAATTATTAGTGGAGTCATGATATTATTCCATGGGAAATATTTAAATGTGATTTGGAATCTTTGAAAATGTGGCAAAAAATCATAAGAGTTACTATGCTTGATTGGGCATCTTTTGACCCCCAAGGTGAAAGCATGTTAGGAAGTGGGGTGCACCACCTTTTTTTTTTGTAAAAGATGCTTATCATGATGTCTCCCTAAATAAATATTGATATAATAATAGGAATTGTTCTAAATTATTCACTATTCATGCCTTTTTCCCTTTGCTTTGTTTCTTCTTCATTGTAATTTGATTTTAAGTAAGGGTTTTCACTTAGCTAAAATGTATGCTTAATTTTATGAGTTGTTGAATGCTTTGAATACTTAGTTTTTAGTCTTGGTTTTATGCATGGGATTGCATTTTTATAAAACCTTGAAGCATTGAAGAAGGAGGTTATGAGAGTGTGAAGATAGTGTGTAATAGGTGTTGTTACAGGTTGTATTCTCTAGGTGTTACTGTTGACCCAATTTTGCCCCTCTGGCAAAATCTCGGTCACCTTCTACACCTACTTTTGCAAGGCCAGTCAATTTTGGGTTGTAGTCCATCTTCAGGTTCATGCTTAGTTCAACGAAAAAAGTTCAAGTCAACGGTTCAATTGTCTAAGTCCCGCAAAAAATTCAAGTTTTATGCAATGGGCGGCAAAATTACCACCCACAACATCGGCGGGAAAAAAGAGACCGCCTACACACAAGCAATGGGTGGAAAAATTGCCACGTGAAGCAATCGGTGGAGAAAAGGAGGCCGTCAACATCGGTTGATGTCGGCAAAATTTCCACGCTTGGCAAATAATTTGGCCGACATCGGCAAAACTGCCATGGTCGACAGTAAATTAGTCGACGTCAGCACAAGTTCAGCATGCAGTCCACGACAATGGGCGGTAAAATTACTACCCACAACATCAGGTGGAAAAAAAGGCCTGCAGAACATAGGAAAAGGCCTGCCCAGCCGCTGGAGGAGCAGACTAGCATGCAAAATGAGGTAGCAAGCATGGTCCTAGCATACTTATGACATCATCTACAGTGTTTTCTCTCTTCCCAATGGAGACTCAAGCTGCCTCTTGACTCCTCTTGGCTCTTTCCATATAAATACATAGACTTGGTCATTTTTTAACGATCTTCTCCAATTTTGTAAAGAGCACAGCTCTACAAATTTTCCACCTAAAACAATAAAAGACAGTTTTTTACCTCTTTTTTGGATGGAAACCCTGTGTATGTTCTGTGTGTTTAGTTTGTGTTTAGTCATTTTATTTTAAATGCTCTCACAGGTTTAAACACCAACACACCAGCTATCTACAAAGTGTCAGTTTGTAGCTTATAGGAGAAGAGTTCCACTTGGGGTACAGAAGCAAAGGAGGTCACTTACAGTATGCATTCCATAGCATCTTGGTGAGTCCCTATTTCTTGTATTTTCATTAGAACCTCCCTGGCATTCCAGCAACCTGGTCTCTTCTGCCAATTCTCAATGTATGTATGTTGTTTTATCTGATCTCAAGTGTGAATGTGGGAAGGTCATCTATTTTGGTGTATCACCTCTTTAGTGTAGGCAGTTTGTTTTCATGCATTTCTTCCCCTTTTTCATTCCCCCCCAGTATATAGTTGTATATCTGTTATTTTTGCATTACCTAAAACAAACAAGATACATCAGAGGGAACTAGCCCATAACTAGAGACTCTCCTCTCCTACTTCACCATCCCACAGGTGAGAGAGGAGTTTCCATGTTGTGGGGAGAGGGTAGGAACCTATTTTCTTGCCAATTGGGTGCACTTTCCAGTGTCAACAATTTTGGCACGCCTGGTGGGACTGTAATTTTATCAGTTTCTAACGCAGTAGTATTTCAAGATTGATGCTAGTCCTACTACAGTCATTTCAAAGATTTCTAACATCTGGCAACTCCACTGGTAAGAGCTCAGTTCTTTATTTTAAGACCAGTCGCTTAAACTTCTATGTCAAAGGTTACCACAAGGTCAGCTTCAAGAAGGGTCCCTTTTAAATTCATTGAGCTACCTTTAAACTCTGCTAAAAGGCTTAGGTTTGAAAGAACTCACCCTTATCCATTAGTAAATCCTCCTAGACTTGTTGCTAGGAACACCAACCCAGCTCAGCCATAGTTACAACCTGTGCTGGCCATGGCATTGCCTTTTGCAGCTTTCTGTGGTGAGAGCCCTTTAAACCTCCCACGCTATGATTTGATTCCCAGAACGGCTCTAAAAAATGTGCCCTCTTTTGATGGAGTGGGACCTATTATAGTTGTTGACCATATCAAGAATATTGCCAACCTTTGCAATATTCACAATATAACAAAAGAAAATATTGCCATCAGACTGCTAGCTTTGTCTCTGAAAGGGAAGGCCCTTGATTGGTATAGAACCTTGCCTATGAATTCTATACATTATTGGAACAAATTGGGCACTCATTTAACTAGTCATTTTGGGGAAAAAAGTGACAGCCTCTCTCTTGCTGAGCAGCTTAAAACTATAAAGAGAGCTCCACACGAGTAGATGTAGGACTTCAACATGCATTTTCAAAAGACTTGGGATAGAATCCCCATCCTGGTAAGGCCGACTCCCAGCTATGCTTTCTTATACTATTTAAAAGCATTGAACAGTGATATTGTTGTGATGATTTAATCTATGGGAGGGCACATACTGCCAGCTGCTTATGACATTGCCATAGCGGCCAAAAATTGCTTGGTACAAGACGAAAAGATTGCTCTTAGGCCCAACATGCCACTTTTTCTAGAAATGCTGCCCCCTATACAAACCGTTGTTCCCAAAATTGCTCCCCTGCCCACCATTGAAAAGCCAACTGCTATTCCGTCAAATGAACTACATGAGGTAAAAATCCTATTGCAAAACATGTCAAATGAACTTGTAGCTCTTAAAAGGCAACAAGCTCAAAATAACAAGCCAAATCTGGGTTATCAACATTATGGTCAAGCACCTAGAAACCCTTTTCAAGGCTATAATTAGGGACAAGGTCAACTCACTCAGACCAGGCCTTATCAAAATTATAACTCAAGCCCCTCTTCATCATCTAAAGCCATGGTGCCTACTCAGAATAACCTTATATAGGAACAGCCTAGCTATTCAACCATGGGACATGGTCAAGAGCAAGCTGTTCATATGAATGAGATGATGAATTTCTTCTAGAATTTAGAAAACCAAGTTGCTGATCATTCCCAGTTTTTTGAGTTTCTAGCTCAGCCCAGTACAAGTAACAATCAAACTCAACCAGATTCTACTCTGATAAATCATGAAGAAGGCGAGCTCTGTGCAATTAATCATGGGGGCACTGCAGGTAATCAGGCTGATTGCATTATAGCCAATATGAGATTTAAAAGAAGAGCAATTAGAGAAGCGCAGGCTTCCCCTCAAGAAGCAACGAATCCTCCACCACTCCCTTTTTAGAGGACCCCAATTTTTGGTCAACCATCTGCACCTCCAGCTCCTCAGTCTACAGCTCCAGTCAGGATCAGCCCAAAGGAAAGCACGAAGGGAATCAGCCCCCAAATTAATATAGTTGACCAAATGAAGAAATTGCATGTGAGCATTTCTCTATGGGATTCATTGTCCCTTCCAAGACAAAAAGAGGTATTGAAGAAAGAATTGCATGAACTAGATCAACAGGCTATTCCAACTGACACTAATAATGTCTTAATGATGAATGGGCAGCCTTTTGCTTCAGATTAGGTAAAAAAGGAAGAAAGGACTCCCCCTTTTTATGTATCTTTAATCATAGGGGATTTCTTAGTACACAATTACATAATCGATAGCAGGGCCAGCACTTTAGTAATGCCCAAGTGCATTACTGATAAGATGGGATTAAAGTATGAAGCAATGAACAAAAGAATCTTGCAACTAGATGGGACACTTGCAAAGATAGTCAGAATCCTGAAAGGATTGAGTTTAACATTGCATGCCTGCCCGACATTCTCAATCCCCCATGATATAGTGGTAGTGGATGTTCCTCCATATTTCACAATCTATTTGTCAAGGAACTTTACGTCCAAGATAGGTGGCTATCTAGCAGCAAACTGGTCATATCTAGTTTTTAGAACCAAGGACGGGACCAAAGTGAAAATTGAATCTGAGCCACTCTACAAAGACCACCTAGAGCCCTATTCACCCAAGGCAACAAATGTCAGTTACACTATCATCAATCCAGAAGAGTCTCAGACAGACAAATATTCATCTTCTGCTCTTGAAGGAGTCACAGATCTACTCTTGGATGAGTGGGGAAGTGATAACTTTGAGCACGATCCTTATAAGTTTATTGAGGAAGCAGACCTTGGCATTTATTGCTTGCATGAAGAAGGCACCGTCATGCCCAATATAATGAAGGAGAACAAGGAAGACTTTGGCCTGTGGTAGCTATACTTTGACGGTTCCAGAAGTAAACTAGGTGCTAGTGGTGGGGCAATGTTAGTTTCCCCTTCTAAAAAAAGGTACTTTTCAGCTTTCCATTTCCAGTTCTCTTGCACATGTAACGTTGCAGAATATGAGTCTTTGATTTATGGACTTGAGTGGGCAAGAAAGAGAGGAATCAGGAAGTTGCAAATCCTGGGGGACAGTGAACTAATTGTGAACCAAATAAGAGGCCTAAACCTAACCAAGAACTCCTTGCTGAAGTCTTACAAGCATAGGGTCTGGAACTTGATGGAGGATTTCCTTGCTCTTAACATTACCTCGATTCCCAAAGAATAGAATAAGCAAGCTGATAGGCTGGTAGTTGTTGGCACCCAATTTGATATTTCAAAAGAGATAAGCAGGGATTGTGGTTTGTATCATTTAAAAGTGGTGGTTCGGCCTTCAATTCCAGACAATGTTACAAATTGGCAGGTCTTCAAAAGTGACCAGTAGATAGCTCTCTTCCTACAGGAAGAAGTTGAGTTTGCGGTCCACAATCAAGTGAAATTACAGTAGCAATATAGAAATCAGATTGTTCAATTGAAGAACAATAAACTCCCTAAGGGTCTGGTCACACTTGAAAGTATTTTCAACGGAGATGACCAACTAAGAGATGACAAAGTGTGCATCACCACTAGAGAGGAGAATTATGAAAAAGTTGAAATCTTCAAGGACAAGTTGCTAGCACTTGGTAAGGTCTACACGTTTCAAGAAAGACAAGCTTTCATTCTGTTGTGTCAGGAGTTCACTGATGTCTTCGCCTAGAATTATAGTGACTTGAAAGGCTTCAATCCAAGACTCACCCAGCACACCATTGAATTAGATAAAGGTGAAAAACCAGTCACACAAAAATAGAGGCCTGTTAATCTGATGATCGAGCTCCTTATGCAGAAAGAATTGGTCGAGTTGATTGAGTTTGACATTATATTTCCGATCAAACATTCCTCATGGTTGGCCAATTTGGTTCTAGTTAGAAATAAAAATGGGGAAATTAGGCTATGCGTCGACTTCAAAGACCTTAATAAAGTCTCTTTAAAGGATCATTATCCCCTCCCGAACATGGAGTAGATCCTCCAAAAGGTAACCAGTTCTGAACATTTCTCCCTCTTGGATGGTTATTCGGGATATAATCAAATTCTAGTGTGAGGCTGTGACCAATACAAAATAGCTTTCACCACTAAATGGGGAACATTCACCTATCAAAAGATGCCTTTTAGGCTATCCAATGCCGGTGCTACCTTCCAGCAAGCCATGGACATGGCTTTCAGTGGTTTGATAAATAAGAAGTGCTAGTGTACCTTGATGATATAACGGTTTTCTCCAAGGGGGTGGGCCAGCACATGCAACACCTCAGGTAGATTTTTGAGAGGTGCAGGGAATTTGGCATCTCCCTAAATCCAAAGAAATGTGTATTTTTTGTTCATGAGGGAAAAATTCTTGGTCACATTGTGTCCAAGGAAGGTTTGTCTATTGACCCCGAGAGGGTTTGTTCCATTCTAGAGATGTCCCTACCAAAGCACAAAAAAGGCCTGCAGAGTTTCTTTGGCCAAATAAATTTCATTCAAAGGTTTAAACTTTACTAAAATAGTTAAACCCCTAACCTCTATGCTGAGGAAGGGTGAAGAATTCAAGTGGACAGTGCTAAGAAAAGATAGCTTTGAAGCCATCAAGCAGGCTTTGACCCAAGCTCCCGCTCTAATCAGCCCTGACTTTGATAAAGACCTCAATCTCTATACCTTCAGCAATGGAGAAGTGATATCTGCTATACTTACATAGGCAAATAGTGATGACCTCAAGCAACCACTCACCTTCTTTAGCTAAGGGTTAGAGGACTTTGAAATCAAGTACACCTATGTAGAAAAGCAAGTCCTGGCAGTAGTGCGCAGCCTAAAGAAATTTAGATATATGTTATCAAACAGCAAGATCCATCTCATGGTTCCACATCCTAGCGTCAAGGATTTCTTGACCAATCGAGACTTAAATGAGAAAAGAGTGGGATGGATCACCAAAGTAATGGAGTACAACATAGACATCCAAATCACCAAGTTGGTGAGAGGAAGGGGCCTGTGTGAATAGCTAGCAGTAGATTTGAGACAAAAGGGTGAAGATAGCTTGTTGATCCATGATGCAGCCACTACAAAAGAACTAGTTGTCATAAGAGATTGGACGATGGACATGAGGCGCTTCCTTCTTATAGGTGAATGTCCACAGGGTCTCGATAGGGCCAGAAGAAGGTATTTTAAACTTTAGTCCCTTCCCTATGTCTTGATTGATGGAGTATTATTCAGGAAGGATCTCTCCAGGGTTCTCTTGAGATGCATTGACCCCAGTCAGGCTGACAAGGTATTGGCTGAGTTTCACGATGGGCTAGCAGGCGGCCATTTCGCCCCTAAGACCACAACAGCAAAAATAATGAGAGTTGGCTATTTCTAGCCCACTCATTTCAAGGATACCTATGCCTGGGTAAGGAAGTGCCAGAAGTGTGCACTTTTTGATGGAAAGCAATGATTGGCTACCATGCCCCTATAACCCATCCAAGTTGAACAACCATTCATGCATTGGGGCCTAGATTTCATAGGGATGATCAATCCTCCCTCTAGTGTCGAACACAAATGGGTCCTGACTGCTACGGATTATTTCACTAGGTGGGTGGAAGCCATTGCTTTAAAGGAAGTGAATGAAAGTGCAGTCCTAGATTTCTATGAGGACTTAGTGACATGTTTTGGGGTCCCAGCCACTATAATTTTAGACAACACCTTGGATTTTCTGGGAACCAAAACTAGTGAATGGGCGCTAAGGTATGGTATATACCTCAGCACTTCGTCAAATTACTACCCATAGGGGAATGGGCTGGCTGAGTCCACTAACAAAAATCTAATCAAGATTATAAAGAGGACCATGGAAGAAAATTAGAGAACTTGGCATGCCAAGCTGAAGATAGTGTTATGGGCCAATCGAATCACCCCGAAGAGAGCAATCAAAAATTCTCCATATACGCTCATGTATGGAAGGGAAGTAAGGCTTCCCATTTCACTCGAATTGCC
This sequence comes from Torreya grandis, assembly GCA_037957365.1. Lineage (NCBI taxonomy): Eukaryota > Viridiplantae > Streptophyta > Pinopsida > Cupressales > Taxaceae > Torreya > Torreya grandis. Next base: position 1,643,876 of record JARHVA010000459.1, read on the forward strand.
AGCACTGGACCTTGCTCATCAGCTACAACTGAAAGAAGGAAGTAGCATGGAGGTCAGGTTGTGCGAATTAATGGAGCTCTAAGAAGTAAGGAATTGGGTCATGGTCTCTATGATCAGTCACCAGTAGCAGATGAAAACACATTTCGACAAGAAATCTTCATCAAAAATTTTCACTGAAGGAGATATTATTTTGAAATGGGACGAAGACAGAGCTAAACCCAAAAAACATGCAAAATTTGATGCCCTCTAGAGCGGTCCTTATATGATTACTCAGTGCAAGCAGTATAATGCGTTCCAACTCTCTAGGTTGGATGGCGAAGAACTGTGTATCCCAGTTAATGAGATACATCTAAAGCATTGCCATTAATTTTTGGTTTGGCTGTACATAGTTTCCCTTGTAGTTTTCCCTATTTTCCCTAAGTGTAGTTTGCACAGTTAGTTGTTTTTTAGCCTTGTGTGTTTCCCTTCATTTGGGGGTAAATTTTGTGTATTTGATTCTAGAATTATCAAAGCTGTTGTGAACTCTCTTCAAAGTCAACATCTGACTCTGCACCCAATGGAATGTAAGGCAACTGGGTTCTAAGCATAGCAGGCACGCTTACCCTATGAGTCACCAATTTATTGACCCAATTTTGCCCCTCTAGTAAAATCTCAGTCACCTTCTACACCTACTTTTACAAGGCCAGTCAATTTTGGGTTGCATTCCATCTTCAGGTTCATGCTTAGTTCAACGGAAAAAGTTCAAGTCAACGGTTCAATTGTCTAAGTCCCATAAAAAATTCAAGTTTTATGTAATGGGTGGCAAAATTACCACCCACAACATCGGTGAGAAAAAAGAGACCACCTACACACAAGCAATGGGTAGCAAAATTGCCGCATGAAGCAGCCGGTGGAGAAAAGGAGGCCGTCAACATCGGTCGATGTCGACAAAATTGCCATGCTCGATAGATAATTCAGCTGATGTCGGCAAAACTACCGTGATTGGCAGTAAATTAGTTGATGTCGGCAAAAGTCCAGCATGCAGTCCATGATAGTGGGCAATAAAATTACCGCCCACAACATCAAGTGGCAAAAAAGGCTTGCAAAACACAATAAAAGGCCCACCCAGCTGTCGAAAGAGCAGACCAACACGTAAAACGAGGTAGCAAGCATGGTCCCAATAGACTTATGATGTCATCTATAGTGTTTTCTCTCTTCCCAATGGAGACTCGAGCTGCCCCTTGACTCCTCTTGGCTCTTTCCATATAAATACACAAACTTGGTCATTTTTTAATGATCTTCTCCAATTTTGTAAAGAGCACAGCTCTACAAATTTTCCACCTAAATCAATAAAAGATAGTTTTTTACCTCTTTCTTGGATGGAAACCCTGTGTATGTTCTATGTGTTTAGTTTGTGTTCAGTCATTTTATTTTAAATGCTCTCACAGGTTTAAACACCAACACACCAGCTATCTACAAAGTGTCAGTTTGCAGCTTACAGGGGAAGAGTTCCACTTGGGGTACAGAAGCAAAGGAGGTCACTTACAGTATGCATTCCACAACGTCTTGGTGAGTCCTTGTTTTTTGTATTTTCATTAGAACCTCCCTGGCATTCTAGTAACCTGGTCTCTTCTACCAAGTCTCAGTGTATGTATGTTGTTTTATCTAATCCTGAGTGTGAATGTGGGAAGGTCATCTATTTTGGTGTATCACCTCTTTAGTGTAGGCAATTTGTTTTCATGCATTTCTTCCCCCTTTTCATTCCCCCCTAGTATATAGTTGTCTATCCATTATTTTTGTATTACCTGAAACAAACAAGATACATCAGAGGGAACTAGCCCATACCTAGAGACTCTCTTCTCCTGCTTCGTCATCCCATAGGTGAGAGAGGAGCTTCCATGTTGCGGGGAGAGGGTAGGAACTTATTTTCCTACCAACTAGGTGCACTTTCCAATGTCAACAGTTACTGGTTTAATATAGAGCAACAAACTTCTCCATTTATTTAGCCAAAGTTGGGTGAACCATGTAACCTTGGTGTCTACATTCTTCTTGTGGGTTTTACATTTGCATTTCCAATTCCATCTTTAAGTTTTGATTTGTAAGTATTTTTGTTTTATGTTTCATAAAGATCCACAATTTTAGTGCAACTCAGAGGAGGATTAATATTCCACATTTTTATAATCCTAACAAGTGGTATCAGATCAAGGTTTTGCTACTAGTTTTCTAAGTTGCAAGGAGCTAAAGGGTGTTTTATCATGAGTGAGAGTTATGGCAGAAGATGGCAAGTCAAAGGTGAAGAAGTTTAATGGACAAAACTTTAGGTTATGAAATATGCAAATGGAAGATTATCTTTACCAGAAAGACCTCTATTTACCATTGGGTGGAAGATCAAGAAAACCATCAATAATGTTAGATGAGGATTGGGAGTTGTTGGATAGAAAATCACTTAGAACCATTCGACTATGTTTTGATTCAATAGTGACCTTTAACATTTCCTAAGAAAAGACTACTTAGAGTCTTATGACAGCCTTGGGAAAGTTATATGAAAAAACCTCTGCCTCTAATAAAATATGTCTCATGAAAAAATTGTTTAATATGAGAATGGAAGAAAATGGTTTAGTATATAACCATCTAAATGATTTTGATACTATGACTAGTCAAATATATTTAGTTAACATTGATTTTGATGATGAAGTTAGGGCTCTCCTCATTTTGTGTTCTTTATCTAAAATTTGCAATAGTTTGGTCATGGTAGTGAGCAACTTTGTCCCAAACAATGCAAAGCTAAATTTTGAATATGTTGTAGGTGCGATCCTTAACAAGGAAATGTGAAGGAGGAGTACAGGTGAGACATCCACATCTAGAAATGCTTTTTTCTTGGAGACAAGAGGGAGATGAAAGACATGAGGAAGATTAAACCATGGAAAATCTAAAATAGGTTCAAGTTCAAAATCCACCAAGAGGATGGAGTGTTGGCATTGTGAGAAGTTAGGTGATACAAAGAAATAATGTTGGGCTCTTTATGGTAAATCTAGAAATGAGAAAAATCAAGGTAAAAATTAAGCTAATGTACTAGGTGAGACGCTACAAGATGCTTTAATTCTTTCTCTAGACAATATTCATGAGAATTGGGTTTTAGATTTTGGTGCTTCATTTCATGCCACTCCTAATAAACACTATATTAGAGATTATGTTCAAGGTGATTTTGGACATGTATATCTTGGTGATGATGAAACTTATAGCATTATTGGAAAAGATAGCATGGGTGTGAAAGTGTAGAATGTAAACACTTGGGTGCTCAAGAATGTGAAACACATTCTTAGTTTGAAAAAAGAACCTAATTTCTATAAGACAATTAGGAAGTGGCAGTTGTGTTATCAATTTTATTGGTGACTCAAGAAAGTCACAAAGGATGCTCTAGTGGTGGCTAAAGGAGATAAGGTGGGTACTTTATATTTATCCATAGTTAGTTCTAACTCATCTTATGATTTAGCTACTTTAGGTGTAGATGCAACTTTATGGCATTATAGACTAGGCCACATGAGTGAGAAAGGAATGAAAATCCTTCACTCAAGATTACCAGGTCTCAAAGAGATATACTTAGACCTATGTGAGTAATGTATATATGGAAAATATAAATGGGTGTGGTTTTTAAAGGTTGGATTAGCCAAGAAGATAAGGAAGTTAGAGCTTATGCATACAGATGTATGGGGACCTGCTTAGGTATCTTTTCTTGGTGGTTATTTGTATTATGTCACATTCATAGATGATGTAACTATAAAATTTTGGGTTTATTACATCAAAATAAAATCTGATGCATGTGATACCTTTAAGAGATGGAGAGCTTTAGTTAAAAATGAGATAGGTTTAAAGCTCAAGTGCCTTAGGTTAGATAATAGTGGGGAGTATTTCAGTAAGGCATTTAATGATTATTGTTCACAAAATGAAATTCAAAGGTAGATAATGGTTTTAAGAACACTATCACAAAAAGGTGTGTCAGAAAGAATGAACAGAATAATCATGGAACGTGTTAAGAGCATGAGGTCGCATGTAGGGCTACCATTACAATTTTGGGTAGATGTGGTTGATACATATATGTACTTGATTAATAAAGTACTTTCTATAGCCTTAGATGGTGGGATACTAGAGGAGGAATGGAGTGGTAAGAAGGTTGACTATTCTTTTTTGAAAGTTTTTGGTTGTGAAGATTTTTCATATATTGATAAAAAGAATAGGGCCAAGTTAGAGGCAAAATATCATAAATTCACCTTTATTGGCTATGGTACTAATGACTTTGGTGTCTGGTTGTGAAATGAAGAAGAAAGGAAAATCATCTAAATTAGGGATATAATATTTAATGAACAAGTCATTTACAAAGATTAATTATAGGATAACAAGCAAGAGGAAGCCAAGAAAGAATACATAGTATTGGAGGACATCACAAATACAAATGTCTCAAAAACACCATAAAAGAATGTGAGGTAACAAAAGGAACCCAAAAATCATATTGTGAGGAGATCTACAAGAGTAAGTAGACCCCTTGAATGGTTTTCTCCTTCATTTAATTATTTATTACTTACTAACAGTGGTGAGCTAGAAAGCTTTGAAGAAGCAATGTAGAGTGATTCCAAGGAGAAGTGGGAGTAGGCTATGGATGAGTACTATGACTTTCTCATGGAAAACCAAACATGGAATTTGGTTGAGCTTCCAAAAGGAAAGAGGGCATCGTATAACAAGTGGGTTTACAAGCTAAAAGAGGATGGAGACAAGATGAAGTACAAGGCAAGATTAGTAGTAAAAGGATTTGCACAAAAAGAAGGTATTGATTTTAAAGAAATCTTCTTATGGTTAAAATGAATTCAATTAGAATTGTTTTAAGTTTAGTTGCAGTAGAATATTTACATCTAGAATAGTTAGATGTAAAGACTACATTCCTTCATAGGGATTTGGATGAGGAGATATACATATAACAACCACAAGGTTTTGAAGTCAAGGGTAAGGAGAAACTAGTGTGTAAATTAATGAAGAGCTTATATGGACTAAAACAAGTTCCTAGACAATGGTATCTTAAGTTTGACAATTTCATGTTAAAACATGGTTATTCTAAATGTCATTCTGACCATTGTGTGTACTTCAAAAGTTTCAATAATGGCATCTTTATTATTCTACTATTGTGTGTAGATGACATGTTAGTGGCAAGATATAACATGAAAGACATGTTAGTGGCAAGATATAACATGAAAGACATTGATGCACTCAAAAGATAGTTGGGTGAGTCTTTCTCTATGAAGGATCTTGGTACTACTAAGAATATCCTTGGGATGTGGATATATAGAGATAAAAATAATCATACATTGACATATTCCTAGGAAGAGTACATCAAGAAATTATTAGAGAGGTTTAGCATGCATAATGCAAAACTTGTTGGGACTCCTTTGGTGGGCCACTTCAATTTGATAAAATATTAGAGTCCCTATATAGAAGAAGAAGAAAAGAATCACATGAGAAAAATTCCTTACTCATTAGTGGTGGGTAGTCTAATATATGTTATGGTGTGTATGATGCCTGACATTGCACATGCAATGGGAGTGGTGAGTAGATTCATGAGTGATCTAGGAAAGGAGCATTGGTAGGTAGTTAAGTGGATTCTTTAGCATCTAAGAGGGACCATGGATTAAGTGCTATGTTATGGTGGATCAGATATTTTTCTATAGGGATATGTTGATTTATACATGGTAGGATATTTAGATGGTAAGAGGATCACTACTAGGTATGTATTTACTATGGGTGGTACAATAGTGAGTTAGATCTCACATTTTCAAAAATTTGTGGCACTTTCTACCATAGAAGCTGAGTATGTTGTAGATATAGAGGCAAACAAAGATATGATATGTCTATAGAGACTGATAGAGGAGTTAAGACACCAATAAGGAAAAGGAGCACTTTTTAGTGATAGTCAGAGTGTAATACACTTAACAAAGAACTTAGAATTTCACTCTAGGATAAAGCATATTTAGTTGATATATCACTTCATATGGATAGTGTTGGAGGAGGAAAAATTGAAGTTGGAAAAGATACATATGAATGAGAACCATGTAGATATGTTGACCAAGGTGGTTGTGAGAGTGAAGTTGAAATTTTTTCAACTTCAATTGGTCTTTAAGGATGATGAACATTATGATGAGAAGTTTGTGTAGTAGGAGTAGTAGAAGTAGGAAGTTGTGAAATACTAAATTCAAGTGGGAGAATTATTAGGTGTGAAGTTATTATTCACACAATCATTATTCACTAGTGACATAGTAGTGGGGCCCATGGTGGGTCCTAGGAGGTGGGCCTATGTGACTGGGTAGTGAGGTGGCTTCATTATGACATGACATGTCCCACATAAATCATCTTTCAAGGTGGGAAGGTGGAGATAGAAATGGGATGAATTTTTCCTCAAGCACATGGTTTACTTTTGGAAAAGTAAATGTGGGGCATAGATTTTGACCCTTATCACATGTGGGAATAAGTGGAGATAAGTGGGTGAGAATCATATCTTACTTTTCCTTTTTTATTTTACATATGGGTCAAACTTATTAGTAGAGTCATGATATTATGCCATGGGAAAGATTTAAATGTGGCTTGGAATCTTTGAAAATGTTTCAAAAAATTAGAAGAGTTACTATGCTTGATTGGGCATCTTTTGACCCAAGCTGAAAGCATGTTTGGAAGTGGGGTACACCACTTGGTTTGTTTTGTCAAAGATGCTTGTCATGATGTCTCCCCAAATCACTATTGATATAATAGTAGGAATGGGTCTAAATTATTCACTATTCATTCCTTTTTTCCCTTTGCTTTATTTCTTCTTCATTTTAATTTGATTTTAAGTAAGGGTTTTCACTTAGCCAAAATGTATGCTTCATTTTATGAGTTGTTGGATGCTTTGAATACTTTGTTTTTAGTCTTGGTTTTATGCATGGGATTGCATTTTTGTAAAATCTTGAATCATTGAAGGAGGTTATGAGAGTGTGAGGATAGTGTGTAATAGGTGTTGTTATAGGTTGTATTCTCCAAGTGTTACTAGTTTAATATAGAGATACAAAATTCTCCATGGATGTAGCCCAAGTTGGGTGAACCACATAACCTTGGTGTCTACATTCTTCTTGTGTGGTTTGCATTTGCATTTCCAATTCCATCTTTAAGTTTTGATTTGAAAGTAAATTTTTTTATGTTTCATAAAGATCCATAATTTTAGTGCAACTCAAAGGAGGATTAATATTCCACATTTTCATTATAATCCTAAAAAGTGGTATCAGAGCAACGTTTTGCTGCTAGTTTTCTAAGTTACAAAGGAGCTAAAGGGTGTTTTATCTTGAGTGAGAGTTATGGCAGAAGATGGAAATTCAAAGGTAAAGAAGTTTAATGGATAAAACTTTAGGTTATGAAAGATGCAAATGGAAGATTATCTTTACTAGAAATACCTCTACTTACTATTAGGTGGAAGAGCAAGAAAACCATCAATAATGTTAGATGAGGATTGGGATTTGCCAAATAGAAAAGCAATTGGAACCATCTGACTATGTTTTGATTCAACAGTGGCCTTTAACATTTCCTAAGAAAAGACTATTGAGAGTCTTATGATATCCTTGCAAAAGTTATACAAAAAACCCTCTACCTTTAATAAAATATTTCTCATGAAAATTTTGTTTAATATGAGAATGGAAGAAAATGGTTTAGTATCTAACCATCTAAATGATTTTAATACTGTGACTAGTCAACTAGATTTAGTTAACATTTATTTTGATGATGAAGTTAAGGATATCCTCACTTTGTGTCCCTTCCCTAAAAGTTACAATAGTTTGGTCATGGTAGTGACCAACTTTGTCTCAAATAATGCAAAGCTAAATTTTGAAGATGTTCTAGGTGTGATCCGTAATGAGGAAATGTGAAGGAGGAGCATAGGGGAGACATCCACATTTAGAAATGATTTTTTCATGGAGACAAGAGGGAGATCAAAGACACGAGGAAGAGTAAACCATGAAAAAACTATAAAAGTTTCAAGTTTAAAATCCACCAAGAGGATAGAGTGTTGGCATTGTGGGAAGCTAGGACATACAAAGAAAGAATGTTGGTCTCTTTGTGGAAAATCAAAAAAAGATAAAAATTAAGGTAACAATGTAGCTAAATTACTACGTGACACACTATAAGATGATTTAATTCTTTTTCTAGATAATATTCATGAATCTTGGGTTTTAGATTCTGGTGCTTCATTACATGCCACTCCTAATAAACACTATTTTAGAGATTATGTTCAAGGTGATTTTGGACATGTATATCTTGGTGATGATGACCCTTGTAGTATTATTGGAAAAGGTAGTGTGGGTGTGAAACTTTAGAATGTAAACACTTGGGTGCTCATCAATGTGAGACACATTCTTAGTTTGAAGAGGAAACTATTTTATGTAGGACAATTGGGAAGTGATAGTTGTGTTATCACTTTTACTAGTGACTCATGAAAAGTCACAAAGGGTGATCTAGTGGTGGCCAAAGGTGAGATGGTGGGTAATTTATATTTATCCACAGTTAGTTCTATATCATCTTGTGATTTAGTTGCTTCAAGTGTAGATGCAGCTTTATAGCATTACAGACTAGGCCACATGAATGAGAAAGGAATGAAAATCCTTCACTCAAGATTACCAAGTCTCAAAGAGATAGACCTAAACCTATGTGAGTGCTATATATATGGAAAATATAAATGGGTGTGGTTTCTGAAGGTTGGACCAGATAAGAAGATACGTAAGTTAGAGCTTTGTATACAGATGTATGGGGACCTGCTCAGGTATCTTCTCTTGGTGGTTCTTTGTATTATGTCACATTCATAGATGATGTAAATAGAAAAGTTTAGGTTTATTACATCAAACTAAAATCTAATGTATTTTATACCTTTAAGAGATGGAGATATTTAGTTGAAAATGAGATAGGTTTAAAGCTCAAGTGTGTTAGGTCAGATAATAGTGGGGAGTATTGCAGCAAGGCATTTAATGATTATTATTCACAAAATGGAATTCAAAGGTAGATAATGGTTCCAAGAACACTGTAGAATAATGTAATGTTATAAATATTGAATAGAATAATCATGGAACATGCTAGGAGCATGAGGTTGCATGGAGCACTACCATTGCAGTTTTAGGTAGATGTGGTTGATACATATGTGTACTTGATTAACAGAGGACTTTCTATAGCCTTAGATGGTGGGTACTAGAGGAGGCATGGAGTGGTAAGAATTTTGACTATTATTTTTTTTAAAATTTTGGTTGTGAAGCTTTTGCATATATTGATAAAAATAATAAGGCCAAGTTAGAGGCAAAATCTCATAAATTAACCTTAATTGGCTATGGTACTGATGACTTTGGTTTCTACTTGTGGAATGAAGAAGAAAGGAAGATCATCTAGAGTAGGGATGTAATATTTAATGAAAAATTCATGTATAAATATCAGTTTCAAGATAACAAGAAAGAGGAAGCCAAGAAAGAATACATAGTATTGGAGGACATCACAAATACAAATGTCTCAAAAACACCACAATAGAATGTGAGGCAACATTAGGAACCCCAAACTCCTATTATGAGGAGATCTAAAAGAGTAAGTATACCCCATAAATGGTTTTCTCCATCATTTCATTATTTATTACTTACTAATGGTGGTGAGCTAGAAATTTTTTAATAAGCAGCGCATATTGATTCGAAGGAGAAGTGGGAATAGGCTATGGATGAGGAGTATGACTCTCACATGGAAAACTAAACATGGTATTTGGTTGAGATTTCAAAAGGAAAGAATGCATTGTAGAATAAGTGGGTTTACAAGTTGAAAGAGGATGGAGACAAGATTAATTACAAGGCAAGATTAGTGGTAAAAGGATTTGCAAAAAAATAGGGTATTGATTTTAATGAAATCTTTTCTCTTATGGTTAAAATGACTTCAATTAGAATTGTTCTAAGTTTAGTTGCAATAGAATATTTTCATCTAGAACAGTTAAATGTAAAGACTACATTCCTTCATTAGGATTTGGAGGAGGAGATATACATGCAAAAATCACAAGGTTTTGAAGTCAAGGGTAAGGAGAAACTAGTGTTCAAATTGATGAAGAGATTGTATGGCCTAAAACAAGCTCCTAGACAATGGTATCTTACGTTTAACAATTTCATGTTAGAACATGGTTATTTTAGATGTCATTCAAACCATTGTGTGTACTTCAAAAGTTTCAATAATGGCATCTTTATTATTCTAATATTGTATGTAGATGACATGTTAGTGGTAAGATCTAACATGCAAGACATTGATGCACTCAAAAGATAGTTGGGTGATTTTTTTCTATGAAGGATCTTGGTGCTGCTAAGAATATCCTTGGGGTGTAGATATTTGGAGATAAAAAGAATCAGACATTTAAATTATCCTAGGAATAGTACATCAAGAAAGTATTGGAAATTTTTAGCATGTAGAATGTGAAACCTATTGGGACTCCTTTGGTGGGCCACTTCAAGTTGACAAAAGAGTAGAGTCCCTAGATAGAATAAGAAAAAAATCACATGAGAAAAATAATTTAATCATCAATGGTGGGCAATCTAATATATGTTATGGTGTGTATGAAGCCCAACATTGCACATGCAGTGGGAGCGGTGAGCAGATTCATGAGTGATCCAGGAAAAGAGCATTGGTAGGTAGTTAAGTGGATTCTTTAGTATCTGAGGGTACCATGGATTTAGTGCTATGTTATGGTGGATTATATATTTTAATATAAGTATATGTTGATTTAGACATGGTAGGATATTTAGATGGTAGGAGGAGGACTACTAGGTATGTATATATTGTGGGTGGTACAACAGTGAGTTAGATCTCACATTTTTAAAAATTTGTGGCACTTTCTACCATAGAAGTTGAGTATGTTTTAAATATAGAGGAAAGAAAAGATATGATATGGCTATAGAAACTGATGGAGGAGTTAAGACACCAACAAGCAAAAGGATTACTTTTTAGTGATAGTTATATTGCAAGACACTTAGTAAAGAACTTAGCATTTCACTCTAGGATAAAGCATATTCAGTTGAGATATCACTTCATATGGACAATGTTGGAGGAGGAACAACTAAATTTAGAGAAGATACATATGAATGAGAACCTTGTAGATATGTTTACCAAGGTGGTTATGAGAGTGAAGGTAAAATTTTATTCAACTTTAGTTGGCCTTCAAGGATGAGGAAGATCAGGATGAGAAGTTTGTGCAGTAGGAGTAGCAGCAGCAGGAAGTTGTGGAATAATAACTTCAAGTGGGAGAATTTCTAGGTGTGAAGTTACTATTCACATAATCACTATTCATTTGGCACTATTCACTATTGACATAGTAGTAGGACCCATAATGTGGCCCATAGTGGATCCTAGGAGGTGGGCCCATATGACTAGGCAGTGAGGTGTTTTCATTATGACATGGCATGACCCACACAAAGAATCTTTCATGGTGGAAATGTGGAGAGAGTAAATGGGATGAATTTTTCCTCAAGCACATGGTTTAATTTTGGAAAATTAAATGTGGGTCATAGATTTTGACCCTAGGCACATCTAGGAGCAAATGGAGATAAGTGGGTGAGAATCATATCTTACTTTTTATTTTTTATTTTATATATGGGTCAAAATTCTTAATGAAGTCATGATATTATTCCATGGTAAATAGTTAAATTTGATTTTGAATCTTTTAAAATGATGAAAAAATACATAAGAGTTACTATGCTTAATTGGGCATCTTTTGACCCAAGGTGAAAGCATGTTTGGAAGTGGGGTGCACCACTTAGTTTGTTTAGTCAAAGATGCTTGTCATGATGTCTCCCCAAATCACTATTGATATAATAATAGGAATGGGTCTAAATTATTCACTATTCATGCCTTTTTCCCTTTGCTTTGTTTCTTCTTCATTATAATTTGGCTTTAAGTAAGGGTTTTTACTTAGCCAAAATAAATGCTTAATTTTGTGAGTTGTTGAAGGCTTTGAAGACTTAGTTTTTAGTCTTGGTTTTATGCATGGGATTTAATTATTTAAAATATTGAAGCATTGAAGAATTAGTTTATGACAGTGTGAGGATAGTGTGTAACAGGTGTTGTTACAAGTTGTATTCTCTAGGTGATATTGGTTTAATATAGAGTTGCAAACTTCTTCATGGATGTAGCCCAAGTTGGGTGAACCACATAACCTCAATGTCTACATTCTTCTTGTTTGGTTTTCATTTTCATTTCCAATTCCATCTTTAAGTTTTGATTTTCAATTATTTTTGTTTTCTGATTCATAGAGATCCATAAATTTAGTGCAACTCAAAGGAGGATTAATATTCTACATTTGCATTATAATCCTAACAAATTTGGGCCTTGATTGATGATTATTATTTAATGTTTGAAACCACTTGATGTGTGGGTGATATATGATTGAAAATATATATAAATCCATCAAAATGACTTAGAATGGGTTACGTGATTAAGATTTAAACTATAGAGTAGAAGATCAGACATTTCTTTCTACAATTTCTTGTTTTCTTATTTTTTTTTATGATCAATGTTGTTTTGAAACATTTTTTTATACTTCCCCTGATTATGGTGGATCTAAAAATTGTTTTTCAAGTGAATATATATCAATTGAATGGTTTTAAACACTATTATTCATTATCTACACATGTGTATGGTGATTTTGTCCATATTTCTTCATAGTTAAATATCTCAAACTCTTACATCATCATTATTCATGGTTGTGTGCATACTAGCCAGATAATAGATTGGTTTCATGGAGTTAATCTAAGTCAAATAAATCATAATTATTATAGATATAACACAAGCTTACATATTTCTCCCTTATATTTTGTTCTTTTTTACAAATCTATTAGAGTAGGTATAATAGATCTAAAAGTTGCAATCCATATTTATAGGTTTTATCTTGATTGCATACCATTGTTATTATTTTTAATTCATTATCGATCCCCTTCCTATGTAATAAACAATTATTAAATCAATTGTATTTCCTTTATATATTCATACTAAATTTCTAAGTGATTGATCTATAAAACTAGTATCACCTATCACCTTATATGAACATATTCTAAACATGCCCCTTGAAATGGAATAGTTTCTCATCAACTACTAAGTTATCTTTCAAGCCAATAACTAGTAGTAACATACCTTGGGGAGATTTCTTCTCATTTTAGGAGAGGTTGGGTAGATTCTCACCCTTCTTAAGTTGGTGTGCCAAATGACCCATCACTAGATTAACACTAAAAGAAGGGATAATCTAGAATTATTTTAATATTCATGATTGGTCATTATTTGAAATCAAAGATTTAGTTTTATTATTGAAGAAACATTTCACACTAAGACATTTCAAGTTTGAAAACTAGAAAATATGAATATTATCATGAGGTCAAAATCTATTGAGGGTGACTTTGAACTGTTATACATCATTGAGCATAGAAAAACTAGCTCTGACAAAGGGACATCCAAGACTAGGCATACTCAGTCAACTAATAGTTCTCTTAAATCTATAGCTCCCTTTGTCAATCATTTTTTTATTCCTCTAAACCCACCAATGGTTGTTGCTTGACTTGGTGGAGGTAATTACCTTATAAATATTCCAGGAGTTTCCCATGACTTACCAAAGAATCTTAAAAAGTTTTGTCCAAAATATGTGCAGAGTGGGATTCAAACTATATAAAAACACATTCAAGATTTCAAAGATGCCATCATAATAAACCAAGTCCAAAATGAGGATTTGGCTTATCGCTTACTTCCTTATTATTTAGATGAGGTAGCTTATGGTTGGTATCTAGGTTTACTATATGGATATATCACCTCTTAGAATTACATAGTAACTATGTTTGTCAATCACTATAAGGTACCAATTAATCATGTAATCTTGTATCGTCATCTTATTAATTCTCATAGATAACCACATGAACCAAAGAGTATGTTTAATGCATTTTTCCATAAGTTGTCTAAGAGGTTGAAATATCCCTATACTCTAATAGAAGTGGATGTTGTTTAAACTAAATTAAGAGCCTTAGACCAAATGACATCTATGTTTCTTATAAGAACTCCAAAAACTTTTTCATCCTTGTCTTTGGCCTATAATGAATCCATCAAATTTGAACAGTAAATAATGCCACAAGGATATGATGCTAGTTCATTACCATTTTTAGGACAACCTATAACATACAACCAAGTATCTATGATTAATCAAGAACTTATTATTAATACACCAATTAATAATTAATTCCCAATATATTTTTACCCAAATCAAAACATAATTTATAATCCAACTCCTTCGAATCAAATGCCTAAGAATCAATTTAAATCAGAATTTCCATAGATCGATAACCAACAACTTATGCTTATGATTTAGAATAAAGTACCACCTCATGTACCTATATTTTTAAATGTTTCAAATCATGTATCCAATATAAATCAACCAAATGGTACAAGTAATAATCAAAATATTATTGCAAATCATGAGTTAGGAAACTTACAGTAGTTGGCTAAGAGATTGACCAATGATGTAGTTCACTTGAGAAGATAAGTACCTCAGAATCAGATTATTATTAATCCTCCCCAAAATATAAATTTAAATTTCCAAATAACTACTCACTAATGGAATACTAGGCCTAACAAAGGAGGTGTACCTACTCCCTTTGACAAGGTAAATTAGACCAATAACAATGCTGAAAATTCTATGAAATTAGTTGATTTGACTTTACCTAGTTGGTGTAGATTGCATAATACAATAGATCATGTAAAAATTGATTGTTTTGATTTTATGTCAATTTCAATCATTTTTCAAAATTAAATTAAAAATATATAAATAGTTATTACAACTAAAAATAAGGGAGATCAAGTTGGGATGAATCCAAGTATAACTTTGGTTTTAGAGACTTATGAATTCCCAAGTGAGAGTGACAATGAAATAAAAGACAACTTAGATGAATTTCAAGATCTTAGGTAGTTTCTAAGAGGAAATAATTACATGTTAAGGATAAAATTACAAACACTTCTGATAACTTCTACTCCTCCAAACCACACTCAGGTTCCATTTGATGAAGATTTGAATAACAATCTGTTTCCAGATAAATGACCTACAATGTCTTATCAACCTAAAAACATCTATATTTCCCTATAAGCTGATAAATCATTTGAATAAAATAAACTTGGATACAAAATTTTATAATACTTAAATAAAAATAAATCTAACATATCTATTTTTGAGTTGTTACAAATGTCTAGTCAGAAAGAACTATTGTTAAACACTTTTTCACATTCAAAAGTAAAATAAACTAATAAAATAGTTGATGCACATGTTGTTGTTTATAAATGAAAAACTTAAACTCCCATATTTCTTCTTATATTTCATATCTTTGGTAAGAACTTACATAATTATTTCGTGTATTCAATTGCCTCAGGATATGTCATGTCATTCTCAGTTTGTCAAAAACTAGGATTGACTCATATCAAGTCAAACAAGAAGGTGGTACAGTTGGAAAAATCAAAAGTTAAATTTTATGTTGAGTTTAACCATATTCACATGCAATTAGCTTTAGATCCAAGGGTAAAATATTTCATTGATATCCAAGTAGTTGATATCTTGGATGCATACAGTATGCTCTTAAGTAACAATTGGTATAGAACATTGAATAGGTATATGGAAATTGATTTTTTTATATGGGGCTCCCATGGCATGGCATGCCAAATCAAATCAAGATTGAGAATGAACTAAAAATTAAGCATTTTATCATTTAATATAATAATGCCAATGAGATTTTGTATGAATAAGTTGATCTAGGTGTTTATACTATTGTAAATAAAGTTGAAGAAGGCTTGTTTATTGGTGTTGTTTCATCAGTTGAACAAGAAAGGATAGAAGAAGATATTAACTATGTTAAAACTAATGATAGAATGGTTATTTCTAATGAATTAATATTAAAAATATAAATGTTAACATTTTTTTCATCTAAAAAATCATAAGCTCCAAGTAGTTGGTATCAAATAAGATTGAGGAGCTAGAAAAACTTGATGAATAAGACTCATTCTATGTATCTAAGGTAGTAATATCACCTATTATTATCTGTACATTTGGATATTTAAATAATTTTAAGCCTTATATAAAGTAATTTGTTCTACCATACTTCCCAATATTGATGAAAATAGAAACAAAGATAGTGGATAGTTTAAGGCAAGATAATCTAGGTGAAGATGAAGAAACTACAATTATCAAGGCTAAAAATATGTCACTAAACAACTTTATCCTAACTTTATCTTCTGAATAAAAAATAAGAGAGAATTATCAAGTAAAGATAAATGTGTCTATCAGCTTGATGTCAAGATTATAAATACTAAAATTGAGATTATTGCATCATTCATATCTCAAAAACAAAATTAGGAAAAGGGTAGTCAGTTATGGATCTTGAAGTTTGATGGTTCCAAATCCAAACAAATTTGTGGTGTTAGAATTGAGTTATTGGGCCTTATCCCTAGTTTTTATTGATTAAATATTATTTTCATATTAAATGATGAAGTGAATGATATAGTATGTTATCATATCATTCAATTAATGACCTTGTGCACTCACTTAATGCATGCAACCAAGAATGATTCTTGTTGATTCTATCGTGCAATGGTGGATAAACTTAACTCTCTATCTACACTTAGGCACTTAGGTTATTTACATTTATTTATCATTAATAAAAACATGATATTATTTTTAACCTTGTTATTCACTACATTCCACATACTTATAATTAGTACCATATCAACATATTGGCACGTATTCTAAAATTTACAGATAAAAATATAGATTCCATTAATTTAATTTAAAAATTATAGTAACTCATACACCATAGATTAGTAATTAAAAACATAAGATTAAAAATATAATTTATCATCATTTCCTCTCTATTATTCTCTCTATCTCATTTATTAACAAAATTAATGGGTATTTATACAAAACCCTAACCCTTCTCCTTAGGTTACATCATTAATATAATAGTGATGACTAGCTAACAACTATTTTGGAAAAATAAGTTATGGTGAGCCATTAAAATAGAATCATTTTTACTTGGGCCAATGGCCCCTATTTTTTCTCCATGCTATACATATGTGCTTTGATCCTATTCTCTCATGAATTGGTGTTAGATTTATGCTTACTAGTCTCCTTCAATGCTTATATAAGTTATTTCATAACCATCTTTCCTTTCTTCACCCTTGTCCAAGTCTTATGGTTTTGTCTGAGTCTTGCATATTTTGTTTCTCCTTGTCTTTTGTATCTTTGTCTCCCACAGCTTGCTCTTCCATGCCAAGATCCTCCACACCTTTCTCTTCCATGCCTTTCTCTTATATTACTTTCTCTTCCATGCCATTCTCACACCGTTGATCTTATGATCTATGGTTACAAAGCCCTTAGAATATATAAATACAATCCAACATCATCCCCCACTAAACTAATAGTCTATTCTAGACTATGTTTAATAATCCTTGGATAATAAAAATTTAGGTCCTACTTGCTACACTTGTCATTTGATCTCCTCATTTTGGTTGAGTGTAGTCTAAATATTAGAAGTAATCACTTACACCTCATCACATAGTCACTTCATTTCCTTAGGACATTCTATAAATTCACCCGATATAATCATCAAAATTTCAAGCTTATAAATTGTAGCCTTGTGTGCATCCTTAAGTGACCTAACTTCCACCAAAAATTTCCCTTGAAGTGTTAAAAAACTAACATTAAGTTCTTGGTAATGAGTGATTATTTATTTATCCAATTATTCCATGTCCTAGAACACCTTGGCACATTATGATCTATCTTTGATATTTAACACATCCTTGGCCAACTATTGGTGTTGTTTCTCCTAGCTCTAAAGTCATGCTTATAAAATTTTGTTTGGTCATGCTAGGTTTACCAATATCCATCAGCGATAGGAATACGGGCACCTAATTTAGTCAAAAATATTTTTCAAATGTTTATGGCCTCTATGAATTATTTTCTTACCCACATCTACTCCTTATATAGGTTCACTTAGATCTTGAATTTCTTAAGTATAAGATCTATTAGTGTCTCTAGTTTGTCTATGGATTCACCAGTGAGAGGAATCCCATCAAAAAACATTAGCTCTCTCTTAAAAACCATCTAATAAAGGGCTAGTGTCCTTAGTCAAGATGCCTTAGTAGTATTTCCTTGGTGCTTGAACACCTATAGTTCATCTTCAATCCTTCACCTTTTATCGTGTTCCTCCTAGTACATTCCAAGAACCTCATAATGTTTTTAGCAAAGCTATCCAACATCATTTCTATGGATAATATTTTTCCTAGTGACCTATAGGGCTAATTTTATTGGGGCCACACCTTCTTGATCTATAGAACATTTAAGGGGATCCACCCAAAACAACTCTATAATATTTTCCCCTTTAGGATTAAATATGTGTTGTCTTTATAAATCTCAAAATGCCCTTCATCATTATATATGTCCATAATAAAATATAGTTTGTATTGATTTTGAATGGTGGATTCATTTTTGGGGAAATAATCCCACATATAAAGTTACTCATCTTGGATTCCTTCTTAGTATAAAGAATGATAAATAAGGTCTTTATTACCTCAATTTATTGTTGTAGTTCTTCCACTTATTTAATAGGCCACTTGCCCTTGTGAGGGTCTCACTCTAAATCTACAAGTTTGGGACCCATTTTTTGTTGGTTGCATGTGTTGGTGTCTTATTCCTCTACATTGGGGGTTTCCCTTATTCCTTCCTCTTCCTCAATAGGTTTTGGAATCTCAATTTCTATTTATGGATCCTTAGAAGCATGATGTTATTTATTAAGTTTAGGGGTGGGTTATTTTTTAGGACATGCTACTAGAGAAGCTTAACCTTGTTCAGAGATCATAATTTTAGGCACCAAAAGCTCTAGCTAAAAATGGAAAGTTGATTATTGTGTGGCAATTATTCTATGTTTCATTTATTATTTAGATAATCCTTGGGATTTTTTTGATGATGAGGCTTGATTTTGTCATTTGGTGTTAGTTATAAGTTATTCCTCATGTGCCCTACTATAACTAGTGGCTTTAGATCTTGGCCTCTTTTCCTTTTTTTGCACGCTTCCTTATACTAGTGTTTTTGGTTGAAGGAGGGTTTTTTCTTTGTCTCCTAGATTCTTGACATTTTATTCCTAGGCCTTAACATATAGTAAACCAAAAATATTTCCCCTACATGAATATCTTAAAAGTATTAATATCAATTTTATTTGATTTGTACCACTCTATATATGACTACTTTCTCAAATAGACATATAAATTAAAAAAGTGTGAACCTTGACATCAATATTATTAGCATCAATGCTTATCAAGCATGCATTATTAATGTGATTAATGGAAGACATGAAATATTTGTAGTATATGCATAGGGAAACTTGAGCCAACACAAAAAGTTATTACAGTTATCTATCCATATTTTTGAGAGAAAATAATGTTGTTTAACAACAAAATCAACTTGGCTCCCCATATATGTAGGAAAATATTTGGTTATGTGCCACTCATTACCAAAATCTTCTTTCATCCCCTTGAACCAACCCTTCATCTTAATTTTTTAAGAGGGTGTGATGGTGTTTGGACATGTAGACTATTTGAACCTCTTAGTAGAGGACTTGTGTTCCTAATGGGTAGACCCACTTATTATTATTTAGAATACATCAAGACACAAATTTCATTAAAAAAAAGAAAAAGTAAAATCACACCCTAGGGAAACTTGTAGTTAGGAAATTGATGGTCCTTCTCTACATCTTCAATTTTCTCAGCTAAATATTGGGAAAAATTATATTTAGTCCCCTTTTCAATTTGATTTATGACATAGATTGGGTCTCTATCCACCTCCTTTCATCTATTCACACCCCTTAACTTTGTCATTTCCAAACACATAACTACCATAATGGTGGGATATAAAAGAATTGTAATGTACATGGCATGGCCTTCTTTCTTATACTTCAACATCATCATTATTTTATAAATATTGGCTTAATCATTAAGACCCATATGGATATAATCTCTTGAACATGGTAACCCTATTAATTTTTTGATCCATTAGGGGGTAATCTTCATTCTACACCCTATAAATAAAATGTAATCCTTATGGATGCATGAAATCATAAATCTTATTGCCTCCTGAAGTTTTCTAAAGTATGGTAGTTAAAAGAGTTAAACTATGCATACATCCTCTAAGTTCTAGACTATGAGATAATAGGTGACCTCATTCCTTGTGTTTTGGTTCCTGGTCTAATATTCTCCTTGAAATTCACCATCATTCCCAGATTGGCAATGATTGTAGTCAAGTAATTGACAAGTGGAAACCTTGGATTCCCAATCATCCATGTGCAAGACCATCTTAGGGTATTGTATTTATTTTATAAAAACTAGATGTGGAGATGGTGTCATGGTATCCTTATTCCCTATGCACACCATCTATGGTACCTACCTGATATATGTCTCTTTTACCAGCTTTTCTAGGTTTTCATCTTGCACATCATGTGGATTTTGAATAACGGTTACACTATAACCCTATTCTTGGATAAAAATAGGACTACCTTCCTTTACACCCTCACACTCATATACTTCATGGATTACTAGTAATGGATCTCTTTTCTTGCTCAACTTATACTTTAGATACATCACCAATTAGGGTGCCCAAAGGTTTATGCATGACCAAAAAAAAAATCAAATGAAAATATTTTATTGCCTTTTCCAAAAACACTTTGGCCTTCTTACTTCAACCTCCTTAAATGGGGGACCTAGCATATAAAACCTAAAACTCACTCACACATTATCCCATGGTCAATTTTTCAATCCTCTTTCTTTGAATTACCTTTTCCTCAACCTCTACTTTGTTTTTTCCACTGAAATTCTATGAAAATTCCTTCTCTACTACTTGTAAACACTTGTGTAAGCTCTATAATATTTTTAATTTTTTAATAGTAAAAATAAGAATGAGAACCTTATAGTCTTTTTATAAATAGTAAAAAATTAAATTAACTAACCCTCCATGCCATCATCCATCACTTTGATAATTAATACTTCAAACAACATACCATGATGTCTATTTGACATATATACCATTTATGCCACAACTTTATCAATAAATAAACCTATCTCATCCTTCCTTTGAAATGTGTTGTGTCTTTCCCTAATGTATTCCAACTGTAAAAGAATTAAATTTATATTTTTATTTGTTGGAACTACCTTTTCCATTTTAACCATTTTGTAATGACATCTCCTTTACCATGTGTGTCCCATATTCTTGGGTCATATGGCACCTCTTACACACCTCCTTATCTTGTAATCTCTTTCTGATCATGCATGATTCCTCCCAACCTTTTCTTTACATGTTTTATATTAATTATTTTATCCATCTTCAAATTGATCCCACACTAAAATGTGTGTGTGGTCCTCTATCATAATAAACAATATTAGGAAGGGTTTCAAAGCCTCCAGTCAATCACAATCACATAATAACCCTAACTAAGCCCTATGTTTTCATATTCACTAAACTAATAACAAGTAAATTAAAGTATAATCTAGTGCTCACCAAAGCTTGTGGCACAAAGTGGAGGTAATAAAACACAAAATTAGACATGCATAGAAGACATACTCACATAAATGTATACAAAATCTTAATGCATAGAAGAGAAGTAAAAATGCATATCTATTTACTCTTATAAGGGAGGAACAAAGTTATGAATACTTACCTTTTGAAGATGAACCCAACAAGCCTTAGTCTCTCCCTTGGCCAAGGTACTTTGCAAGAGGTTATTATGGTATGTAAGGATGACAAGGATAAATCAGATCTAGGCTACACAACCTATCATTGCATCTAAAAGACTTCTCCATTAGAAAAGATCCAGATCTCCAAAGAAAGTATGAAACCCTAAGCTTGCTCGTCAAGTATAATGGTGGATAAGTAGATGCACAATAAATCTTACTTCTTCTAATCTTCTCTAAATACTCGAAAAATGATCTTGTATATATAGGTAGATTTAACCCTAAGCTATTCTAAAAGTTTTAATTGATAGGTTTAACCTAATCAACCTAGTACTATTATGGAAAAAAATTCACTAGGTCACAGGCTAGGTCAGCCAAGAGCCGATCTAGACCCTAAATGAATTTCATCCATAAAAGTATAGGGTCAACCTAGTCAACCTAGTACTCTAAATAGTTGAAAAGCATTTTAGGTTAGGAAAAAGAAGGATGAAAGGTAGGAAATGACTGAGGAGTATACAAGAGAGAATAAAAAGCTTAGGGATATGGTTTTCAATAGATAAGTGTGTAGATAATAAGTGGAAAAATCAATAACAATCCTACAAAACACCAATGGTCTACCGACTCCTTTCTTGATGCACCCCTTAAGGCATGCACTCAGAGAGATTGATACTTGATAGGTTCCTACAAGATAAAGAGAATTAGTAATTGATAAAATATTTAAAATATTATGTGTATACATATGCACCACTTGAATCTCATCATGTGTTATGTAAGTTTAACATGGGATGGTGCTTTGGGAATAGAACATGATAACAAATAACATTAATGCTAAGTAAAATGTAGTAAGGATCAAATAAGATAAATTTAATGATATAATTGAAAAATGCATAGATTTACTTACCTTAGTGTTATAGATAAATAAGGAGACTGCAAGAGAAGTGAAGGTGTGTAATGTGAATAACATTACACGAACCTGTATAGATTAGTACAAAAAAAAAGAAAATTCATTTTTTTTGGAATAGAAGCATATAGTAGTAGAAAAGACTATCTACAACATCACGATTCTATAAATTTTTATGGTTTGGTAAATGAGTGAGTAAAAATAAAGATATGATCTAAACAAGGAATCTAATGGTAAATATTTGAAAGGTAAAGAATTTTGAATAGTAAGTTTAAATAGGGTAAAAAAAAGTCATTTGCTTATTTTTTGACTTATTTTAAGAGAAAAATAGAGCTTGGAGAGACCAAAAAAAGAGCTAATATGGTGAGGAGATGATAGCTAAAATGAGAGGGATACTTATTGATCATAATGAGTGTAGCATAGGTAGGCAACTGAGAATTTCAAACTTTTTTTTAATATTTTATTGGAAATTAAGTGTTTTAGAGAAATTTATAATTTAAAACATTTTTATGAACTAGAATGAACCCTAGATAGTTGTTAAGGGTATTAGGGGATAAAAGGAAAAATGGGTTGAAAATAATAAAAGTAATAATTGTCAAATGCATTTATTACAAGTAGGGAAAAGAATCAGTAATCTAAACAAACTAGGTCGACCCAGTCGACCTAATAGGTTGAAAATCTAGATTCCATACTATTGACTTGGTGTATGTTGATTTAGTTGATTTTGGTAAGGTGATGACTTAGTACTACTATGTTGACTTAGTAGGTTAATCCACTCTATTGATTTAGTACTGAGGGAAATAAAAGGGTCAACTTAGTTTGTTAAGTCCACAAGGTTGACCCAGTACTTTTGGTCAACTTAGTATGTGACTAAGTGGTTAGTATAGTACTAAAATGTAGGAAATTAGCCAAAATAGTATATGTAAGGCCTAGGTTGACTAAGTGAGTACCAAAATGGCCAAGTTGGCTAATAATAGGTGAAATTAGTCAAAAATGGATAGATTAATTCAAATTAGGTTTGTTTCTATAAAAAATTAAAAAGAATGTATTTGATTATAAGTGGCATGGAGGTCTAATACATCTTTTATTATTTGATAGTTGAAGGGGCATCAATGATTTTGGTGATTAGTGGATGCATCATGGCTACCAAAAATATTAAAGTGATTTATAGTGGAGGATTGAGCTATGTTAATCACACTAGGCCTAGGAGGTATCATGGAGATGTGTCAAGTGTCACTAAGCACAAATCTTGTAGTCATATTCTTAGGAGTGTGGGAGTGCTTGACTAATACTTTTAAATGGGTGGTAGATGGGGATACCATCAAGTTAGGTATCATAATATAGTATGTATATGTTATTCTTAGACTTTTGATAGGAATGGCACTAGTGATAATGGGGTACTAGATGGGTAGGAGGAGAGATGAGCATTAGCCCAATGGGTGACATGCTCAAATAGGATATATCCTAAGCTGAGAATGAGCCTTTTTGACATGTATATATCTCAAATTATAGATATTTGAAAGGTAATGATAAGACTTATGATATCATAGGTGTTGTGTAACAAGTTAGATGGTAAGGTACTACTATATGCAATAGCCTTATGCCAATCCATTTTAGCTCAAGGGCAATATATGATCTAGGTTCTATCATATGGGTTTAACTCATGCATTATATGTATGGGATGTTGTCCAAAGTGCAAAAGACCATGGGACTAGTGATATTATTAAGTTCTTGGATATATGAAAGGTTATTAATGTACCAACTAGTTGGGTTGTCCCTTGTGGTCGATGATCAATTACCTCAGGTGTAAAGATGGTATCAAAATCAGGTGGCATGGGCCATGCCCCATGTTATAATACTATAGACGGTAATGCAAGAAGATATTGTGTGATAGCCATATGGGCACGTTATGATAGTATGATCGAGTTCTAGGATGGTGGCACTAGAGTTGACATGAGAAAAAATTATAGGACACTATACTTGGTGGATAAATCCACATCTATTGGCATGCATACCAAGATATTTTAGATTCCCTCACCTAGTGGTTCTAATAATGGTGCCCACATTTTTGGATAGACATATAAGATATCTGAGGGGTAGAGGAGGAGTGCGACTACTAATTACAAGATTAGAGATCAAACCATGGTGTGAGAGACCATGGATAGGTCAAGAATGATGGTCAGGAGCTAGAGAGGATATGGATGTAGATACAAGAGTACCAAAGGCATCACATCTAGCACCTTCGTAAGAGAAGTGGATACCACCTTAGTTTCACCATCGATAGAGATGCTAGAAATGAGAGAGATCATAGAGGGTGGTCATTCAATATGACCCATCAATCAACCTAAGATAGAGTTGGTCTATAGAGGCACCACTAAGGTGTAGCTTGAGATGATCATGATTGGTGACCCTAAGGTTTGTATTGGTTAGGAATGTCCCATGGATGAGGTACTCAGAAGATGAGATGATGGAGAGACCATGCTTAGTGGTTGTATAGATGAGGGGATGATGATAGGCAACATTCAAATAGGTAATAATAAATGGTTAAATTTTGTTTAAGTTTTTTGAGATAAATTATAGTAGATAGATTTTTAGATATGTCTATAATTTAATATCTATCTATTTTGAATTGTGTAGATCCTATTGAGGATGAAGAGATCAGATGGGGATCCCTAGTAAGGGGAGTACTCTATGATATCTTGGATGAGGCATTGATGTTATAAACCCTAACATACTGGATGATCCCATAGTAAAACCTACCTCAACTTAGGTGAGTTGGTTCAAACTTGAAAGAGAAGTTGAGAGGTGATTACAAGAATGTGAAGATGAATGAAAGCCACCATAATGGGTGGGAGTGGGAGAGGCATAGGCATGATAGGCCTTGGCTCAGAAGAGAGATGCACATATGGCTACCATGACTTAGTTAGCATAGGTACAAGCCCATATGGCCAACCTATCAGGACATGTGACAAGTTTGAGATCTTAGATAGCCTCTTTATAGCATATTATTTAGAGGGGATTGTCTAAGGAATCTATGGGAAATGTGGCTATGCCACAAGATAGACATGATAGAGCCCAGCTTTAGATTTGGAGGGATATATATTTTTGTACTTTTGTATCAAAAATACATGATATATATAGATATCTGATTTTGATAGTTGGATGTTGATCTTGTGTTTTTTAATTATGGTTGTGGTTGTGGATACATGGATGTATTTATTTCTAACATATGTATTTTTATTTTGTTGTATATACTATAGGAAATATGTGTTGTGGTTTCTTTTCAATCATTATGTAGGACACATGTATGGTTTAAAAAAAAAAGGCAAAAAAGACTTTGGTCAAATATAATTAATTAAAAACAAATGTACTACACACTATTTCATGTTGGGAAATGTGTAATAACAATAAATGACTATGTATAAGAAACCAAAGAGTGGAAACCAAGAGGGAAAAAAGTTGTGTTTTTAAACCATAAAAAATATTTGGCACCAAATTAAAATAAGTAAAATCACACTACATCATGTTGAGAAGTATGAAAATAATGTAATAAAATAGAAAGTACAAAAAGATAAAATGGTATAAAAAATTAATTAAGTCAATCAATCATACAAAATCATTTTGGAAAGTATAAAAGAAAAAAAAATTATAAAATTGGTATCACACTAATTCAAGCTGAGAAGTATGAAAAATTCAATAAAAATGGTTGGATTCTTACATGCAATCAAAAAATAAGAAGATAAAAGTGAAAATACTAAGGAAGTAATCATAAAACATATTAAATCAAGATTGGAATCATGTCAATGATGTGTAACTTCATAATTAATCACATCTTATCTCATATTTGACACATGTAATTTTTGGTGTGACTTGGATTATTAGAAAATTTTGTGAGGAAGGCCAAGTCTTATCTATGGTCTTACACTGTAACTCACAAAGGAAACACCAATGATGTGGAATTAATGTAAAAATATCATAAAAATGGATGTTGTTAATATTAATGTGAAATTTTGGTGATTTTTTTGGAAGGCCAGGTCCTATCCATGGTCTTATAATGTAACTCACAAAATGGAATCCCTAGGGGAGTGATCAGTAAAAAAGATAATATTTATCAAGGAGAAATATTAATATTATATAGAGTAAAAAAAGGAATGTAAAAGGCATAACTTAGGCATATTATAAAACATGAGGCATGTTAAGGACATGAGAAGACACTAAGTGACTAGTGACCATCAATGTACAAAGGAAACATATTCGCTATAGACCCAAAGTTGTGTAGGCAGATATGTGTGCTACTAAGATCAACTCATGAAGGTAGATTTTGAACAAGAAAAAATAAAATGGACTTACCTTCCCATAATGTGTTCCCCATTCCTTAGGAACCCTTATAGAGTCATTAGTCTACTACAAAGATTGGTTACTTATGTGAGAAATTAGGTAGCACTAAAATATTTTTTTATTCTCCTTTTCTAATCTACTGGCCTACTACACCCCAATGGACCTTGGCTATATCATGAGGCCAACTGTGGAGTTTGAGCTTCGACTAGAAGAATGGGATGTGATTTAAATCATGTCTTTTAGTGTGATTTGACTTTTGATAATTTTAAATGTTGCCTTTTAGATCATTGCCTTTTATTAAATGATTTAGATTTTACATATTTTTATGGCTTTTAAGATTCCTCCTCCATACTAACTTGGAATGACTAATTATGAGAGATAAATTAATACACATGAATGATATTTAGGCTTTGGATAAAGGAAGATAAGTATCCAAAGACGAGACTGACTAGAACACTTAGGCTTAACTATGAACCACCATGTTATCTTAAGACCCAACCATGTGTATACTTAGTTTGTGAAAGGTAATAAAGGGGAATAAAGGATATCCAAAGTGGAACAATAAAAGGAGACTATAATGAGATGAATTTTTTTCTAACTAATCACATGGTATAGATGTAATGACTAAAGGGATCAAGGTTTGCATAACCAAGTCACAATAACAAAGATATAAGATAGAAAATAATCATGAAAAGAGAACAAGGGAGTCTTAATAAATAAGCTCAAGAAGAAAAAGAAGGAAATGATAAAGAATAAATCCATAAGCAAACATAATGACATCATAAGCAACATAAATTGTGAAACTAAAATCACCATTTAAGATAGATAAGAATTTGACATAATGTCAAATGATATAATAAATAGATAAAGATAAAGTTGGAGCACACGTCCAATCCAAATGAAAATGTAAGAACACCATGCATGTGTTCATAAGTAATAATATATTTTTCCACACACATTATCCATAACATCTAATAAGCATTTATGTGGTTTAATGTGAACTATAAGTAATGTCTCATTGATCTTTAGCAAAAACTAGGAAAATACTTCACATCTAATCTCTTCAATAGAAAAGTTAGGAATGCTTGATAGATCATGTTGATGATGGATATAAGGCAAGATATGATCAAGAGAATATATAAGAATGGAATCTATAGGAGATGAAGGGTTCATCAGTGGGGAAGGAGCCACAAGTGAGGGATTCATAGATGGATAAGGATCCACAGGTGAGGGAAGGTCCATGGGTGAGAGATTCATGGGTAGAAGAATAGGAGGTGATGAAAGGACCACAAGAGGAGATGGAACCATAGGAGGTGGAACCATGGGGGAATTAAGGGGGAGAATTCTTATAATAATGATGTATGGGAAGAATGGTAGAAGGTGTAATAATGGTTAAAAGGTGATATTTAAGATCTTATTAAAGGATGTGGTAATGATCAGTGTGATGGGTGCCACATTGGTACCAAAGACAATATACCTCACCATACTTAGGACTATATTTAGGTAGTACCTTTAGGGGAGGTATGGCCTTGTCTAAAGACTGAGGAGTAGTAGGACACAAAGTGTCAATATATTATCATAGCTTATGACAATGCATAGATGAATTATTATCTATGTCATGGAAGTAATAGATATACCTATGAGTAGTCTTGGTAGGTGTACTCATAAGAGGAGGTGTAATAGAAGTAGAAGGAGATTGGGAAGGTTTATCAAACCATTTGGTGGATAAAGGAGCCATTTATGGTAGAGGAAGAAAACCATCACCAAGAGAAGGTGCTATTCGTGGAGATATTGGACAAGGCTCAATAGTAGGGATGATAGGATCATAAGTAGGAATAGACTTAGCTAAAGTGGGTGTAAGAATGGGATCTGAATTGGTCTCTACTAAGGGAGGGTTGGGGTCTATATAAGGTTAAAAGAGAGTTATACACATCTCAGGGATAAGTAGGCTATAAAGGTCATGGTACCTAGCAAAGTGATAGGGCCCAATCATAACATGATCCATAAACATACTCTTATGAGGTTATTTAGAATTTGGAGGTATTTGCACCATCTTTACCCTTAGTGGGTTGGAAGATGCAGAGGAAATTAAGATTGAGGTTGAAGTGACTTGATTTTTACTTGAAAATTCTACCAATTATGTCAACTAGGTTGACCAAGTTATACAGTTATTTATTTTATTGAAGCCTATAAAAATGAATATACTATCTTGATTAACCTAGTATGTTTTTTGGAAGCTTGGAATATGACTATACCAACCTAGTTGACCTAGTTGTTTTTAAGAAGATTGTAAGAGTACTGTGTCAACCTGTTCAACCCAGTAGCCTATCTATAAGTGAAAACTTTTACTGTGTCAACCTATTTGATCCAATAACCTATATCTAATGAAGACTTGCACAAATAGAATAGAGTCATTTTTATGTAATGGTGTTTTAAACCTATGCATATAAGTTAGAAACTATATCGACCTAGTATCATAAATATATAAATAATAAATAAAATGATTAAATAATGAAAAACATGAAATAAAACTTACAAGGGTTATATTTGCATCAATTTCAATAAAATATATGCAATCAAAAATGTATCATGTCTATAGATCAATCCTAACTCAGAGAAGATAGATCATACTTACACTTTTGATTAGGGATACATTAGATAATTAGGAACATGAAAAATATGTGGATATGATAGACCTAATTAGGGAATATCTTATCATAATAAACAATATTTAGGAGGATTACAAAGCCATCATTAAAACACAATCAAATAATAACCCTAACTAATCCTTATGTTTTCATATTCACTAAACTAATAACAAGTAAAGTAAAGTCTAATCTAGTGCTCACCAAAGCTTGTGGCACAAAATGGGGGTAATACACAACAAAAGTAAACATGCATAGAATAAATTTACTCACATCAATGTATATGAAATCCTAATGCATGAAAGAGAAGTACAAATGCATATCTATCTACTATTACAAAATAGGAACAAAGTTAGGAATACTTAACTTTGAAGATGAATCCATCGAGCCTCAATCTCTCCCTTGGCCAAGGTGCTTTACAAAAGGTTATTTTGGTATGTAAGGATGATAATGATAAATTATAACTAGGCCACACAATCTATTAATGCATATAAAAGACTTCTCCACAAGACAAGATTTGCACCTCCAAATAAATTATGAAACCCTAAGATTTATTCTCAAGTAGAATGGTGGATAATCAGATGCACAATAGCTCTTACTTGTTCTTCTCTTCTCTAAATAATGGTGAAATGATCTTGTATATATAGGTAGATTTAACCCTAAGCCCTTCTAAAAAATTTAGGTGATAGGGTCGACCCAGTTGACCTGGTACTATTATGGATAAAAATTCACTCGGTCACAAGCTAGGTTGGCCAAGAGTTAACTTAGTCCTTAAATGAATTTCACCCATAAGAGTACAGGGTCAACCTAGTCAACCTAGTACTATAAATAGTCGAAAGGGGTTTTAGGTTAGGAAAAAGAGGGATGAAAGGTAGGAAATGATTGAGGAGTATTTATGAGAGAATAACAATCTTATGGATATGATTTTAAGGAGATAAGTGTGTAGATAAAAAGTGACAAAAGGGACAACAATCCTACAAAGCACTAATGATCTACCCACCACTTTCCCATTGCACCCCTTAAGGTGTGCACTCATATATATTGAGACTCGATGGGTTCCTATAACATAAAGAGCATCAATAATTGATAAAAGTTTTAAAATATTATGTGTATACATGTAGTTTTCCTAGATGGCATGCAAAATTTTAATCATAGACCAATACATACATAATAGGATGAATTTTTTTGTTTTGATATGACTATCATGCCAAGATTTTTGTTTTTACTTCTCAACCCCTTGACTCCAATGTGTGAGAATGCATGTTTCATATAATTAAAGTAAATCATCTAGTATATCCTTTAGGGATTCTTATTCATCTAATATACCAATGTGCATAATACATAAGGAAGGTACAAGGAATTCCATTGATAAGACTGCTTCAGTGCCAAAGATAAAGTTAAAAGAGTATTTTTGTTTATCATTTTATATGTAGTTTGGTAATCTTATAAGACTATTAAAACATAATCATCCCAATCAGTGTGACTAATGTTTCAAATCTTATTCAGTTTATTACCAATGAATTGTTGAAGTCTTCATTTATATCATTGGCTTAAGGGTGACATGGTGTGGTCTTATGGTGTGTAATCATGAATTTAGCAAAGAAGATGTACACTATTGCATTGATAAAGTGAATTCCATGATCACAAGTTAGACTTAATGGGCGTCTACATCATGTGATGGTATATTCTCATATAAATCTAGTAGTGATAACATTAGTACAATCCCTTATGGGTGTTATTTTAGCCCATCATGTAAGATAATCTATGGTAGTAATGATATAGCACCCACCAATCTATCTTGTAGTAGGTTGAATGGGGTCAAAAATTAATGGCCCATTTTTCAAATGGTTCATTAGAAAATATCAGATGAAAGGGTATGGCATCCCATAATTTTTGTTTACTTACACTGACAAATATCACATTGATAAGCATATGTTTTGGCATCTTTGACTAATGTGGGCCACCATAACCCAACTAGTAGAACCTTTATTACCATTACATCAATAGCATAATTTATTCCTATAATACCCTCAGGTATTTCCTAAAGTAATTAATTGTGCTCATGCTACATTACACACCTTATTAATACCTCATCATGTCCCATCTGGTACAGGTCTCCTCTAATAAGTTGGAAGGGGTAGCATGAACAACCATTTGTTTCTTCTCTTAAGTGCTAAGGTGGTCTAACATTATCCCTAGTATGATAAAATCAAGACTTTATTCCAATTATTAAGGCATGTGCATAACTTGGAAGAGTTAAACATCAGGTAAATCATATTATATTACACATGTCACTTCACCAGATTGAATGCATGATAGGTTGTCTAGGTCAAAATTAGTTTTGTCTAGTTTCAAAACCATAAAGAACTAGAACCCCTAAAATAGGACAATCCATTGGAAAATGCATCCATGTAACACTATCTTATTAACCAAATACTTGAGCACTTCATGATCTATATAGAAGATAAATAGAGTGACCAATAAGTATTGGTGAAATTTATTGAATGCATAAATCATGGATAGGGCCTCATGGTATGTAGTAGAGTAGTTTCTTTTAGCTAGTGTGAACTTTTAATTAGTAAAGTCAATGGGATGATCAATGTTTCCTTCACTATGTTATGCAAGGATGGAATCCATTGCCATTCCTGAAGCATCAACATGAACATAAAAGAGTTGTATCTAGTCCAAAAAATGGAGAATGGGAAAATTCACCATTTTTTCCTTCAAAGCCTCAAATATTTGTTGGTGTGTAGTATTCCATATGAATAGGCCATTATATTCGATTAATTATTTCATCAAAGTTTCTATGTTATCATAATGTTGAATGAACTTACAATAGTATCCAGTGTGGCCTAAGAAGGCATGGACCTTGCATTAAGGGATTGGAGCTAGAAGTTAGAAAATGACCATAATCTTGGTTGGATCCACTAGTAATCCATCTTGGAAAATGATGTGTCCTAAAAAGATTCCAAATGATGTAGTAAAGATATACTTTTTAAGATTTAAGGGGATGTGAAGTTTATGGTAAAACTCGATCATGAGGCACAAATTATCATAGTCATCATGAACTAAACCATACATGGTCTACTCATAAAGGTACACCTAAAGGAAATTATGGATGAAATCCTTGAAGGCTTCCATT
The DNA here is from genome assembly GCA_037957365.1 of Torreya grandis. Classification (NCBI taxonomy): domain Eukaryota; kingdom Viridiplantae; phylum Streptophyta; class Pinopsida; order Cupressales; family Taxaceae; genus Torreya; species Torreya grandis. The sequence continues at coordinate 1,676,679 of JARHVA010000459.1, forward strand.
ACAATAAATGAGAACATTATTCGTGCATTATTTAATCTAAATAGCATAACATTATACATAAAATAACCCCATTCAATTGTAAAGGTTATTTTTGCTTTGTGTTCCTTAGTAATTTTCACTTGGTGATAGCCATAAAATCCATTAATGAAAGTGTAGATCTCACATCTAGCATCACCTTCCAAAATTTCCTCCATGAATGGTGTTGGGAAAGGGTCAATGACACACACAACATTGAGTTTCTTGTAATCCATACAAATGTGAATTTTTCCATCTTTATTGATGTTGATCACCATAAGACTAACCCACTCAGATTCATCTATGGGAATAACAACTCAATCATGCAACATACTACCAATTTATTCTTTAAATCTAGTGTGGAAATTAGTGTTCATCCAATATGATCATTTCCTCACTAGTCAATCACTTTTAACCAACTTGATATGCATCTTGCCTAATGATGAATGTTCTCCCTTAATTTATGTGTATTTACGTGGGAACAATTCTTGATATTCCTATAAGAGTTTAAAAAAATTGGTTAACTCTATATTAGGCTAGTAATTGCCCATAATGGCTATTTTAAGCACATCCTTTGTCCTAATATTATGTTAAACCATTTGGAGTATTATAGAATATGATTTTTGTTCTGACTACATAGTATATTTAATGTCATGTGCCCCATAATATGTATGTGGATGTAAGTTGTTGAATGTTAGTTCTGGTAGATCTAGTACCCTCATTAACCTAATACATTACCTTTTACTTTCCATTTTATATCTATTCTCAATATGCATATTCAGATTGAGAGTCAAAATCCAATACAGCCAAGGTAAAAGTATCAAGTTCTTGAAATATGGCTAAGCTATCCATAGGTACACCATGCAAGTGATGTATGAATTCTTTAATAAGTGCATGATTTCCTACTATTACGTATAAGATTACTTTCAAGTACAAATGTAAATCAATCTATGGAGAAGAAAATGAAAATGTTGAAAGCAAACCACTTTTGATATGCCACTAGGTATCCATTCTCCTATGGTTTTATTTATGGATGTACCACACCCTATCTTAGGTATGTAGAGTACCATACAATGCATGAATCCATAATTATTTTAGTAAAAATGTTTCTTTGACATTCCAAATGCTTTCACATTTTGTTATATTATCTTCTGGAGAAGCAACACCATCATAAATTAGGGTGGTGTAAACATGATTATATGGTGTAAGTGATAGTGTATATCGATGTGCACTTGTTCCCATGTCTATAATTAGTATTGATTAGTAGACCACCATCAAGAAATTATTCCTTGAAACACAAAATTGAGTTTACACAAACATTCACCTTCATTAACATAATAGTATTCTAATTATTGTAAATACTCCTTGACCTCAATTTGACCATGGAAATGAGGTGCATGTTCCAACCTCAAGGGTGGTATACCAATGATGCAAACATTTTTTTGGTGCTGAGATAACTTGGGGGAAGAACTTAAGTGAATTTCATAGACACCACAAACATTCTTTGTAATATCATATGATATTTAAGCCCATTGGTTACAAGAAATACTTGTAGTATCTAAAATGGATTATGTGTCTTCCAATTACAATATATTGTCAAGAGTAAGAACCACATGTTCATTCTCTTAGGTAGTGATGTTATAAATAGTGTTGATATCCTCAGCAACATTGATAGTTTCCATAAAAAGATGCCCTTTGTCATTATTTAGAGGGATGACCACATGTTGAGTGTCATTATCAGAATTGATATAATGCTTCTTGAAACATAAGTAAGCATTGTCTCCATCACACCAAAGTCTACCCAAGAGAGCATGAAATTCATTAGCTTTAAACATATTGATAAATTCAAAGTCACCCTTAAATGTGACACCTAAAATGTTAATTGTGGCATCTTTAAGAACACCTATAAGTAGTGTGTGAGTCTTTTTTGCCATAAATAAAACATTTGGGGAAGGTTACAAAGTGGGGCTACCCATTTTTCCTAGGCATCTTTTGGTAGAACATTAACCTCTATGCCAGTGTCCACCAGTATATCATGGATCATCCATCCATCAATGGATGCATTTAAAAGGACCTCTTGTCACATTTTTAATTTGGTTCAACATGAGTCTCTTGCCTATGCACATGGTTCAAATTATGATCGTCTAAATATTTTATCATTTGTTGTCACAACCAATTATTCATTAGGTGGATGATGTCTTCACTAAGGAATAGCTTCCATAGCTCAAGCAATTCATCATGCCCTAAGTCTATGGGTATCGTAAATTTTTACATCTCAATACGTATGGTAGCATCCTTGTCTTTCAAGAACTCAATTTCACCTTAAAAATCATTATTAGTAGAGGTGCATGTTTCAACAAAACATGATAAGGATGAGGATACCCAAGTTTTTTTAGTTTGCATAAAGAAGAGTAGTGAATTACTAGTTAACAAAAGCATAACAAAGATAATGATGTGTCCTCATAAGGAACTAGATTAACCAAAGAGTTATTTAAATGTACAAAACATTTAGACTACTTTTGAGATAGATTAAACCTTAGCGTTAAAAATTATAATATAAAATAAGGATAAACACAAGAAATTTGATAGGTAACCATGAACCAGATAGCATATATAGATCTCAGTAATCGGGTCATCAATCTTCTTCATACAAGCATATAGATTTATAGTCATTCCAGTTCCTAATAATTCATATTCTTATTCATATATTGGTATCAAAATGAGGAGACTATTTAGTTTCTATCCTTTCACAAGATGAGACGATAGGACAAAACACACAAGCTAATAATTATATATACAACACATGACTATCCAAAGGAATATCTTGTGCAGCTTTCTTATCCAGTTTCCCTCTCCCAACACCTTCCTAGACTTAAAATGTTGTCTTGTCCTAAGACAAAATTTTAGGTTCATTTATCTATGCGTTTAGGGTAGAATCTTGAAAATTTGGGTAGACAAGCAAGAGTCACAGTAATCACTTAAGGCATCATTTCTAGTTTTCACCTCTTACGCATTACTTAGCCACCCTTTCAAGTTTTTGGCCAAGTAGTATACTGACTTGCCACCTTTTTTGGTTTTTAATATGTTGATGTAACTAGGTGGTTCCCCTTTATAGGTTTTCAACCATATTGGCCCCACTTTTCTCACTATTCATCCCCAATACAAAAACTATTCAAAATTGAATAAAATTTTCTTTCAAAAACTTATGCAATGCACAATAATGAGGTGTGTCTGAGGAAGAAGGTTAGCTAGCAGGATCCTTAACCTCTACCATAGTAGATGTGCATTTTTCCATTACTTTTTGGAGTTCAAAGGGTGGCATGTATACAAGAATATTGATCATTGGAGTCACCTCACTATAGAATGGAACCAATTTAGACTTGAATACATCCTAGTCTAGCATGACTTCTTGGACCATGCGAATCAAGATGTGCATTGGTGCACAACTCTTGATGAGTTCCTTCAAGTCCTAATTTTATGCATAACTTAGGTTAGCCCTTGTATTAGTGACCTTCAATTGGATATTTTCACTCAACTATTCTAGATTTTTTATGTGTCTCTCTACCTATTCCCCTATAAATGTACTACATCATAGGTCTTGTTGCTAGCTTAGAATTTTATCATGCACATTATCCTAAGCATTGAATAATTGATAAAGAGAAATTTTAATTTCATCAGTTGATTTAGTTAGGGTGTGCATGGTTGTGTAGGTTGTGATGTCTATGTTGAAGTCTACATTAGAGTTAATCAGGGAATTGTCAAGTTATTTCCAATCCAAAAGACTACATATGAGTTAGTGTGCTTGAAGGGATGTGATGTCCAGCATACCTTAGTACTCCTCTAGTAGATTAATCAAATTTTTGGTTTCATTTTTCACACTGTAACCGAAGTTTCCAAGTGCATGAAATTGGTATGTCACATACCAATCATTAGAAAGTTATGTTATGAGGGCTATTAACCTGTTGTGATCTAACATGACTTATTTGTTGACCACTTGGGAGGCAAAAGTTGGATAATCATATTTAATTGCCTTCATCACTTCATGTAGTCATGCCCTTAGTTCTACATTCTTGGCCTTTTATTGTCCCGCTCTTATTCCAAAAAGGTTTCCTTTTGCATAATGGATTCTTAGAATGCTACATCTCCCTCTAATTATTTATATAAGGGTAAATTAGAGACATCTAAGGATGCCTCCTACCTACTTGGAAGAGTGGCCAAAGTGCTTGTCATCATTGTAGGATCCTAGCATGGCATGGTGGCTAGTAGAAGGGAAAAGGTGGTGTGTCAATTAGCAATTATTGGGATATCCCAGAGCTAGACACCTCCTAATGGAATCTATGGCAACTAAATTTGTACTTGTGTCATGACTAGTACTTACTGCTACACTATGGCCTATGTTGTTAGCTTAGCTTGTTGCACAACATCCTCAACTAGCTTATATTTCACCTCTTCCTCTTGTTTCTTCTTTTTCTCTTCTTCTTCCTTCTTCTTTGTCTCCTCCTCTTATTACTTTTTATTTTTTTCTTCCTCTTCTCTTTTCTTGTTCTCTTCCTATTTCTTGCTCTTTTCTTCATCTTCTTTCCTCTTTTTCTCTTTATATTCCTCTTTCTTTCTTCTTCCCCTCATCATCTTCTTTCTACTTATTTTCTTATTCTTCCTTCTTCCTTTGTTTTTCTTCTTCTTTCTTCCTCTGATTTGGATACTAACTGCTTCTTTCTTCCTATGGTGACTAGTTTGTACCATGGTGGTGGTGTAGAAATTTGTGGGGTGGGTTGTGGTTTCTATTTAGCAATGGACTAGCCAAATTTGCATTCTTCCAAATTAGGGGAGACTCTCATCTCCCATCATGTTCTAGGCCTATGCACAAGCAATTCTGGTGGCCTTTCTGGTAGGGGTGTGAAAATGACATCCACTATGTATGTAGGGGTATATTGGGGTTGTAAGAATTCCATTCTATGTTGAAATTATTCCTCTTCCTTAATTATATCCATAATTATGGATGGTAGTCAAGTTGGAAGTTCCACCCATAAGTTTGGTGGTACCTAATTTCAAATTTATACTATGCACACTACCTTCTAGAAGAAGAACTTTTTCTTCTTCCTTGTCATAATTGTCCCCAGCCATGTCTACCAACATGACTTGGTAAACCTCCTGCATATTAGTTCCCATTTCCATGAGATCATAGGACCCAATAATTTTTGTCACAGGATCTTTCCATGATGTGTTATGTGTTGTGTGCATTGGAGGAGGTGATATTGTATGAGGGTCTACTTTGTACTTCCTTGTCTATTATGTTGAACTGGACATTAGTTCTAAAGTTTTCACCATAGGAATGTTTATGCCTAGTGGTATGGATTGCACTAGAGTTACTTACCTTATTACATGTTCTTTCTATCTATCCACCTCAGCTTGTGTCATCTCAATTGTGATGAAAAATGGGAGTGGTTTGAAGGGTGAGCACGATAGCTTATGGATCATAACAAAAATACCCTTTGATAGCAATGTCACATTGGTGTGTTGTCTTAGATACTAGAGAACATATTGTGGGACTTAGGGGTGTGTTACAATGAGATCCAAACACTCCTCCTATCATACTTTGAACCTCCCCTCATGTGCAATATCTCTTTGTTCCTACATCCATATGAGGTTACAAAACTGCTACACTAGCTAGTAATCCATTTCTAGATGCACCTTTCCCTCAATCAACTTCCACCACATGAATCAAAGGAGGATGAGAAATTGATACTTGAAGGTTTACTTTGGATCATTACAGTGCTTGTTGATGTTTAAGATCAACTCTTGTAAAAAATACTCAAGCTAGTTTAATTGATCACCTCAATGGATCATCCAATGGGTAATGTCCACAACTCCCTTAGGTATCTATTTGGTAGATTTGGTTTTTTACAAAAGTGTTTGGTGATTCATTAGACTAGAATATGCATAGGTTCATCTGGTATCTCAATAATAAGGATCCCTTGGTTTTTTCACACATACTAGTCCTAGACCTTTAGAAAAATAGGAGGTGTTTTGGTCTTATAAGCCAATAAGGAATCTTTGTGTGCAAGCATGTTGAGAGTTCAGGCCATGACCTATGTGTTGATGATGATCATCTCATTCAGCCCCAAGTATATCACCCCCTCATTATACCATCCAAGCAATACTTTAAAAATTTCACCCATCTCACCAAAGGTTGGCATTTGCAGTAGGCACTCAACATATATATTCTAGAATCTATGGGGAACTGCAAGGGCAAATGGCTATGCAGTATCCACAAGGTCTGACCAGAAGATATTTTGTTTGGCTTCATGAAAGCATTGAAAGGGCTCTTAATCATTATATTTTGTCTATCAAAGGGCCATATCAATGCCCATGACTTCTTTATGTGCTTCTAAGAGAGGTTGAATTAATGGCATAATATCTATGGTGGCATGAGATTATTTTTAATTGCTTTTGAATGCTCTAGGAAATGGAATTGGTTTGACTCTTGATATTTGTAGCTATAAAAAGTGTACTAAGTATGAAATGTGGCCATGGGGTTCAAAACTTAAGTTTTATATATTTCACACCTCTTGGCTTCCACATCAAGGACATACCTAGTTGCACACTCATCTTGAATTTAATGATACATGTGGTGGATCAATTTTCGATTTAGTCATTAAACTAGTTAGTCATTGATGCATGTGTGGAGTTATAACACTATGCCCATAGGTGTTCATATAAGGGTGTGAGTTGTTGATGTTGAGTAGCTACTGATTTATGAAAGATCACATCTATTAACCTTTATATTTTTCATTTATTTCCAGTGGATGACTATTATATGTAAGATATCTTACTAATGTGACATTCCATATTTTTCCCAAACTTAATATTTTTTTGTCACTCCTCATTATCTTCTCTAAATGTACACATGGCTTTTCCTATGCACTCTTAGTGCATGCAATACTTGGCCTCTATTTTTCAAAACTATCATTTATTGAGATCATCTACAAACAAAAAATTAGAAAATAAACACACACATAAAACTTAACAAAATAGGTAAATCCTAATCTAGATGGTGCTACTTAGCACCCACTTGGTTTCGGAATGAGATCAATAGCTATTGGTGGTAGGGATTAATCTTAAAACCATTTACTCACCCTAGAAATATGATTCCCTATAAATATCTTATAACTACCATTCCTTGGTGTGTTAATTCATGAATAATTTAAGGTCATTTCCATCTTATTTATAATTTCCCTGGGAATGCTCTGAATCAGCTATCATACAATAAAACTTATTGTTCCTTGTGGAATTCCTTATGGCATAGGTTCTAATTGTGCCATGATTTCTATTTTTTATGTATTTCATTCATCCATGTTACTCTTCTTCTAAACTCATCCATTCTATTCAATTCTAAGATTCAATTGGTAAGAGATTCTCATTCTCCTAAGTGCATAACCATAGTGATGTGCAGGCTGGGTACTGGATACTCTATTGGTGTGACTAATTTAAGACCATACACCAACAAAATGATGTAAATCCTATAGCTTAATTATAATTTTTGAGATATACCCATAAGATCATAGTAATGTGATCTTCCTAGTCATCCCTCTTAACATAATAGATTTTTGTGAGTATTTTCTCTAGTACCTTGTTGGAAGCTTCAGCCTAGCCATTCACCTATGGATGATAGGTAGTAATTTTATGATGCACAATCATGAACTCTTCCATCAAAGCGTTGATATTATTATTGATTAATTGCATTCTTGTATCATTGACTAGTTTGATCAGACATCCAAACCTGGTAATGATGTTTTCATACAAAAATTTTACTATGTCCTTCACACCGCATCTAAGTGTGACAGTAGCTTCAAACCACTTAGTGAAATATTCTATCATATTAATAATATACTTGGACTTGTTACACTTGCTTAGAGGGTTGATTGGTCCTACAAATTCAATACCACATTAATTAAATGGTTTCTCTATTAGGTGGGGTTATAATGAAATCTCATCTTTTTAGAGGGGTTTTCCCATATGTTGGTAAACATCATAATGCTGCACAACACTATGTGCATCCTAAAAAAAATTGGCCACCATAGTCCACTCTGTAGAATCTTTCTCATTCTATCCTCTCCTAAAAAATGTCCTCTTGTGACTCCTTGATGAGCTTCCTCTGAGAGTTAAGGGTATACATATTCAAGGACAACCCTATAAAGGACTCCATCCTTACCCAAGTGATATATCAATCCTTTAATGATAGTTTATGGTAGTACTTTGGTCACAAACTACTTTTTATCCCATTCCTAAAAGTGTGTAGGGAAGATTCCTTACTTGAGGAAGTTAGCAATGGCTTCAAAAAATTTAGGAATCATAGTGACACAGAAGAGGTGTGAATCAAGTGAGTCTTATTTTAATTATTTTAGCTCTTCACCATTCAAAATTTGACTAATATGGTTAGGCCCCACATTTTCTCTACATGGTTTTACATTTATTTGGAATTAAAATTCTTGAAACAGCATCAGCCAACACGATGTTTATCCTCCTAACATTGGTTTGTTGACCAAGTAGTGTAGAGATTGATGTTCCATGAAAATATTTAATGGTGTCACTAGAATATATTGAGAGAATTTTTATAGTGTGAACATAATGGCCAATGCTTCTCATTCTATGGCTATATAATTTTTCTCTACATCAGACAATTTTTGACTAATAAAGTGAATGAGATGGTCAAGTGCACCATCTTTGGGTTATGCAAGTACTATACCAATTATGATTCCCAAAGAATATACATGTACATGAAATGGCTTAGTCCAATCTAGGAAAACAAGTATAGATTTAGGGACTAGTCATTATTTGAGCTCAATGAAAGCCGCTTAGCATTCAGATGTCCATACAAACTTAGCATTCTTGCATAGTAAATTTTCTAGTAGAGATGATATATTTGAATATAATTTGATAAATTTTTGGTATTATCTTGTATGTTCAAGAAAAAAATGAACTTCATTAGAACTAATAGGTGGTGGCATACTTAGGATTACTATGATTCTATCACAATCCACCAAAATGCCATTACTGTAAATAACATGTCCAAGTAAAACACCAAAAGGTGTAAAGAATATACATTGTTTCAAATTTAAATTGATATGAAAAGCTCAACATCATTCTAACATCAAATTCAACTTAGATAAAATTCTCTTTAAATGGGGAAAATACTGCCCAATAATCTAAATAAACTTCTAAAAAATCATGGATGAAATCTTTAAATCTTGTGACTACTGATCACAAGAATATTATAAGTGTGTTATTCAGCCCAAATGGCATGAATTTGTATGCAAAATAATCACACTCTATTGCTAAATTCATTTTGGCTATCCATTTCTATGATCAGAATATGATGGTATACACTAAACCCTCTATAAAGGAATATACTTCATCGCCTATGACAAACTCCATGACTTCATTTGTAAATGGTATGTGGAATGAATCATTTACATAGTCGTCATTAATAATGTATTAGTCTCTACATACCTATATTTCTCCTATTTTCTTATGTTGTACTACCATTGGGCTTACCCAATCAGCTTTTTCTACTAGATAAATTATCCATGTGTCCTGCATCCTATCTAGTTTTGCTTTTAATTTTATTTTTATATTGGGGTTGAGTTTGTATGTTCATTAGGATCATTACATGCACTCATCCCAATATTGGTGGGAAACTCATCCCACTCTAATTGATTATCCTAATGAGTTTCCCACCAATTTATAGCAACTCCATTCAAAGCATAGATTAGTGTACTAACCTATTGATTGATAGTCATAATATGGACTTGAAGTCATTAAATAAAATCATTGATATCCTCCAGTGCATAATATATAGGTAGTTGAAATTTGGGTGTAAATAACATCCTCATAGGCCTAAGTTCATGGTCATTATTAAGGAGATGCATAATAGAATCACCACTGATAGAAGAATCTACTTTCTAGGGCACTGTGCCTTCCCTTGTTGGTTCTATGTAATATTGCATGTGATCATTGACTTGGTATAGAAAATCAAATTTTAAGTGAGTTTGTGATTTTAAAGACATGGAAGCATAGTTTTCACTTATGAACTAATTTATAATTTATTGCATAGTTTCTTTTTTCAATCTACATTATTCTTCTACATTTAATTGTTGGGTAAGCATTGGCTGCACTTGGGTTTTGGCTTCTTAGTACAAGAATTTGCATTGTGTTGTGCATAGATCATTAGGATTCTCCTCCATATTAACCTTCATCCAACTATTTTTTTGTGGAACATGTAGAGATTTTTTTTCATTAGGAATTATATACAATTTATGCATTCTATTGAGGGGAATGACCAAAACCTTATCACCTTGATGTGCCTCAGGTTGGTTGAGTACTGTATTAATATTCATCCAGCCATCATACACCCATTTATTTCCTATTAGGGTAGGGTAGTGCATTTCCATAGTCTTCATATCTATCACCTCAAAGTCTCTTCATAGAGATAAATCTTTAAATTTGATTTCAACATCCTCTAATTAGCCAATAGGCTCAACTTTATCATAGTCAACCAAGCTCAGAGTTACTAGGTTGTAGTTAAAGGTTGGTCATCCAATAGCTTCCCATGTGGATATGGGAGTCATATTTACTATGATAAAAAAAATGAAATATAGCATTTGGTATTTTTTATCCTACAACTTCAATATCAATCTGTACATCCACATCCCATGGTTTCTTCATCTTGATGTACCACACCAGCTTTTCTATCTTTTATTGTCCATACTACACACATTCTAAAAGATTATGTAATAGGTTTGTAATGTTATATGATATGTCTTCATTACATAGATTACTTATGAATTTCAATAAATATATTAGCATGGTGATAATTCCATCTTATCATATGATGTGCATGATTTGACCATATATTTTCACATCGATGGTTATATCATCACCATCATTAGTTTCTTGTTGTTGAATGTTTTTCAACAGCTATGTAGCTTCACTCATAAGACTCTTTTTTATGGCTAGATCTAGGTATTTATCTTATCTAACCTTTTTGATACCTAATCTTGAGGCATCTCAAGTGCAGGGAATCCTTTTTTTACATGTTATTGTTGTGTCACAACATTTAGAAATTAATTCTATTTATGTTCCACACTTACCATGTTTACATTTTGGATATCTTTTTCCCTCCTCTACTGCTATATAATAGGACAATCTTCTATATAATTATGATCAAAGACTCTAAAGTATGCACAATATGATTATCTTTATAGATTCATTGGGTAGTTTTTTTTAACATGATTTTACTCTTCACATAGGTAGCATTGTAGGGGAGCCCACTGATAGTTATTTCATTAGCCACCTTGGTATCCTCCTTTGTATCTACCATGGCCTCATCCCTTATTATATTCATATCCTCCCCAGTATACTCCTTATGGCTATGCATAATTCCACTATTAATACTACTAATTATTATATCCCATACTAAACTATTATTGCATAGATGGTAGATTCCAATTTGAGCATTTTGGTTGTGCTATAGGTGAACTCCAAGATGATATATACTGATATTAAGGGGACAGGGGTGTCTAACTCAATGAATAAGGAATCCATCCAGCCAGATCATGAGGTTGGTACTATTGTGGACCCATTTGGGTCACATAATTCTTATCAACCTCTAGACCTAAAATTATTTTCTTTATCGAGGAAATTTTTTATGCTATGATGACAAACACATTTTTGGAGATTCCCTATTTAAGTTCCTCCAAAACTCTAAAATTCTTCTCATCATGGGTAGCTAATTTGCAAAAATTATAACATAGATTATGAGGCATTTTGGTATATTATTGCAATAAATGGTATTATGTTTTGGAATACCCTACTACTTGACAAAGTTTTTAAAATACTATCTTTATTTTAGGGCAATAATTTTGATGGTGTCCTTATTTTCCACACTTTGTGCACCACAAGTTCAATTTAGGCTTTTCTATTTCATGATATTGATCCAAATTTTTCATAAAAGCCTATAATGTATTTTCAAATTTGGAATTAGCTATAGGAGTTTCACCATATTCTTTGATTTATTCAACATGTAGTACAATATATTTGGCATCTAATTTTATCTCATAATGATTTTACGTAGTGGCAAACAAAATATTACCTTGTAATCCTTCAAAAAACCATGTTGTTTTGTCTTTATCTATTAAAGTGAGCTCTACTTTGTTCATTACATCCAAAAATCTATGATCATAGTTGCATATTGACTCTTCATACTTCTTCTTGATCTCCTTTAAGTCCTATATTTTTTGGCTAGTGCATTTCATAATCTTAAATTCTATAATTATCCAGTCTTAGACATATTTTAGACTTACATTTTGGAGATCTCTTTTGTATATGAATTCTAGTGTTGTCTTAGCTAGAGCCCCTAATAATTCATATTTTTTTAATTTTTCATCAGTGAGGCCCTTAACTTACCACTTCATTTTTCAAGTTAATAGGTATTATTTAGGGTTTATAGACCCATCATAAATGGTTAGATTTAAGAATCCTCCTGACTAGTTCATCATAGTGACTGGTATAGATGTTTTTTTTGCACAACAACTATTTGAGGTGATTATGGCCTAGGTGTTCCTACCTACATACTACTCTATGCACTAGAGGAATTTTCATGTGTACTCTACATGTCTACACTTCCTTGTTTTTGTTAAACTTCACCTATTCCTATCTAATTAAAATATTTCCTTATTGACTTTGTTTATATTTATATTCCCCAATAGTTCATGTACTCTTAAAATTATTTTTTCCAACTCTTCTCCCCTTTCTCATTTGGCTAAAAACTTCTACTATAATGTATAAGATTACGTTGTGGGGATGAGTACACTTTTGGTGAATAATCCTTTCCAATGAATTCTTTCTCTACTGTGTTTGAGCCTATAATTAACCTAAAATCAAGTTCTATTTATTTTTGTAATTATTCTTATTATGCTAGTACCCTTTCCTATATTTATGCACTACTTCTATCTTCCATTCATTCTACTCCTAAATTACTCTCATTTTCTTCTTTTCACGTCTCTTATTATACTCGCTCTTCATCTTCTTACTCTTTTTACCAGCATCCATCATCTTTCTCTTTTTTCAACCTTCATTCATGATCACACTCATTACTTTTGTGCACTCATTAATCAACTACTCTACTACTATTCTTACTTGTATTTATAGCTACTTAGGTATATGTCTATTTATTCCATCTACTCTATTGTCACAATTCTCTTTTTGAACCTAGAGTTTTCTTCTAACTTTTCTTCCCTTAAATCTCCATTCTAGATTCAAGATCAAGATATAATCAATCATTTATCCATCATTCACCATCATGTACACACATCCCCATATGCCCAAAGTGACTACTCTATACCAGTAGGGATAGGCACTATGGCCTTTTTCATCATCAACATTTTCAATATGAGAGGTAGTCACTATAAAAATTTCCCTTAGATTCCTCAAATAAAGTAGTCATGTACATCCTAAAATGTTATATAGCATTATACTAAAAACTTATTAGTGTATTTTTCTATAGTGGTTTTAACCTAGTAATCTATTGCTCTTGTCCAATTAGTTTCAAATTTCACTAACTAGTCTATCTTTTCTTTAGTCTAAGTAATGGTTTCTCCTACTCTAGGATGGAAGCAGTAGTAATCGAGTATTTTCAAAAAATTAGCTAATAATTTAGGTAGTTCACACTATAAAATCTCATATATTTTTCCAAATATATGTTCCTAAATGATTGCTCTCATAGTGAGACTCATCCTTTTAGATTTTTCTTTTATGAAGTGCCATATTTTTTGGTCTAACTAGGTTTCAATATCTCATTATCCTAATAACCATCTTAGCATAGTTATCCTTGAAAGGAGTAATTCCACACTCATCACACCATTTTTAGTAGATGTTACTATTTCAATAGAACATGCTAAGGATGAGTATAGCTAATTTTTTATAATTTTCATAGGGAAGAAGAGGGAAGTACTAGTTAACAGAAGCATAATAGAGACAATTATGTGCTCTTGTAAGGAACTAGATTAACCAAAGAGTTATTTAGAGGAACAAAACATTAAAAATACTTTTGAGATAGATTAAACCTTAGCATTAAACATGATAATAAAAAATATGGATAAACACAATAAATTTGATAGGTAATCATGAACCAGATAGCATATATTGATATCAATAAAAGGGCAATCAATCATCTTCATACAATCATACATAATTATAGTCATTCTAGTTCCTGACTATTCATATTATTCCTCATATATTGGTATCAAAATGAGGAGACTGTTTAGTTTCTATCCTTTCACAAGTTGAGAGGATAGGACAAAATACACAAATTAATAATTATATATATATAATGCATGAATATCCATAGGAATATCCTACACAGCTTTCTTAGCTAGTTTTCTTCTCCCAACATTCATGTACCTAGGCCATTATTTCATTCAACACCTCATTCTAACATTCAACATCAAGATAGTGTTGTGCATAAGTTTATTCATGTTGAACATTTTTAGCATGTGGATTTGAAACAACAAGTTGAGAATGAGCACCACTCCAAGTAGTGATATTTATCTTGGCTTTACCTAGTGGAGTGGTAGGGTGTGGTTTCCATTGAGAATTTGGATTTTTAGTAACATGTATCATTATAACACCCTTCTCATTCCATTATTTGGTAATATCAACATAAAATTTTGGGCATTCTTCTAGTCGATGTTTATTTTTACAAAAGGGCAAAAATAGGGTAGACTATGCAATCACATTGGTAATGGTCTATATATCCACACTTGTAACATGTCTTGGGTGGAAATTAACCACCTCCTCATCTATTAGGATTCCTTTGACCTCTAAAAGATCGAATCCTACTAGTTTTCTATATGTTAGCTATAAAATCTTGGTAAGTAACTTGTGTGTGTGTTTCATGAATCTCAGTAATGACCTAGTAGTCATTAGTATCATGGGTATATGCATCACATATATTATAATATAATGACACTTTGGCTTGGGTGGCATGTTGAATCAAAGGATATATTCATACATAATGGTCTTCCTTTTATATTTAATAGGATTATATTAACACAGCATGAACATTCCTTCATGGATAATTTTTCCTATTGTGACCCTATACTTCACATTTAACACACCACAGGCTAATATGATTGTCATGAGCATTATTGGCTATAATTTTCTCTAGATGAGAAGATATATAAGTAATTTGTGCCTTCATAAATGGGTTGATTCCTATGTCTATACTTCTCATATATGTGATGTGAAGGGAAAATTTTAGTGCCTTATGTAGATCAATAAAGGTCTTGTGGGATAAGGCTCATCAAAAAAGAAGTAATAACCCTACTAAAAACCATTGATCATGTTATGTTGGATTGATTTAAAATGATATATTAAAAATAAGGGTTTTGAATCGAGCATCATATACACACACTCTCTTAGTGAGCTCTAACTTAATATATTTTAAAGTAGTAATAATTTATTGCTCAAACTTGGGAATGTCAAATTCCTAAAGAAAGCAGTTTTCAACATCTTATAATTTAAAATATCTTGTTGAGGATCAAACTTTCTATACCATTTATGTGTGTGATCCAATAGGGTAGTGGTAAACTAATTCTCCTTTTACTCAATATAAATTATGCCCCACACCTACCAAATTATTTCATACTTGTGAACATGTTTATCTACATTTTCAACACCATGATACTCAAGAAGATGAAGTGTCATCTCATAGTAAACTATAGGTACACTTGGTGGTTGCAATGGACCTTGTGGTGGTAGTCTTATAATTCCTCATAAACCCTATGGCATAGGTCTACCAATTCTTCCCAAGTCACCTCATAATCCTCTTGTAGCTCCAGTAGAAGCACCACTAATACTTCCTCCCATGCCTCCTAGATCAATAAGAGCATCTAAAACATTGGGTGATAAGAGAGGTTGATTAGTTAGATTTGGTCCTTTATTTTTCTCACTACTTATATTCAGTCCACCTAGAATTCTAAGGTTAGCCATATGTCTTAACTACACTAGAAAGGTAAAGGTTAATGGTAAATTTAGTTTGAAGCTCTCTAAAATTCTACTTTAAACTTGTACTCCTAGATTCTCTTATATGAATTTGGCTTCAGACTCCACATTATCAATATCCCAATCTCTTACAATAATTCCTTTAGACTTAGATGCATGAGCATGCACTACGATGGGGGAATTAGGCTTAATTAGATTAGGTTTTGTTATCACCAATGGTTATCCTACATCTTCCACACATACTTATACCATAAAAATAAATGGATCCATGGTTAGGGAGTACTCACTATGCCATTTCACCTTCTTATATATTCTCATGGAACTTCTTCCCATTTTCCCTTTGGATCATTAGTTATCATGGCCTTACACCTAGCCTCATCATACTTATGCTTATGTAGTTCTTATTGACTGACTTCCATGCTAAACTACCAATCCTATACCAATGTATACCCCTTATATTCCTCACCAATTACATTTCTCATACATGAAAGAGTTTTATCCATCTATGGGGAAGTTCTCAAGTCTAGATTCAATGATAAATTTATTAATGTCTAATGAAAACTATCTTAGATACCTTCTGTGTGGTTACCTCAAGAAATTGAATTATGATTCCTCTAGATAAGGATATGTAGACACTATGTATTCCAATATGTATCTATTTAGTATTCCTTTCCACTAGACATCCACTGCATGTGTCCAAATAGTTTTTAACTTTTCCAAGGCTATCTAATGTTTTACTAATTAGGGAGATTTCATCCATACTTTATTGAGTAGTCTTATGTATATCCTAAAATCCAAACACATAAATGGATAGGTAGTTATATACATAAGGCTTCATATAAACAAACATATATATGTTTCTCTATCCATTATCCTATATAAACTCCTAGTTCAAGAAATTAAAGTGAAAATTTATCTTCTATTATGTCAATCCAATACTCAACATTTTACAAAGAGATCCATTAGAACATATTTTTACCATTGTGATAATAATTATAACATGTCCCAGTAATGGAACTAAAATATTGGGCCTTATCCTTTGTTTTTATTAAATAAATACTAGTTATATGCTTAAAGGAAACAAGGAATCTAATGATCTAGTACATTAGTATATCATGTGAGTAGTGACCTCACACGCTCATATAAAGCATGTAATAAAGACTAGTTCTTGTCAATTCTACCATGTGGTGGTAGATAAACTTAACTCTCTATCTACACTTAGGCACTTTGGGTAGTTACATTTAGTTATCATCAATACAAACATCATATTATGGTTAACCATGTTATTCACTCCATACATTCCACATACTTCTAATTATAACCATAACAATATATTGGTACATATTTTAGAATTTTTAGGTAAAAATAGTGGTTACATTAAATTCATTTGAAAATTATAATCACTCATACACCATATCTAACTAATGAGTAATGAATTATTATAGATATAATTCAACATCATTTCCTCTCTAGTATTCTTTCTCCATCTCATTTTTAAACAAAACTAAGGATTATTTATATATAACCCCATCTATATCCTTAGGTTACATCATTAATACAATAGTGATGACTAGCAAATGACTATTTCAAAAAAATAAGTCATGGTGAACTATTATAATATATTGCTTTTGACTCGATCCTAACATCCCCTATATATTCTCTCCATGCTATATATATGTTCTTATACTCTTATTCTCTCATAAATCAGTACTATATTTTTGTTTGACTAGTCTCATATGCTTTGACAAGTTGTTTCATAATCATTTCCACTTCTTACGCCCTTACCAAGTCTTGTGCTTTTGTTTGAGTCCTGCATCTTTTGTTTCTTCTTGTTTTATGTATCATTTTCTCCTAAAACTTATTATTTTTCACCATGGTCCTCTATGCCTTTCATTCCCATTCCTTTCTCTTTTATTCCAAGGGCTTATGCACCATTATCACACCCTTGCTGTTCTACACTATGGATCCAAAACCCTTAGAATATATAAGTACAAAATTTGGGGTCCAACATGAGCTCATAAATCCAATGGGAAAGGTTTGTGTGGCTACCTTTAGATTGTAATTTTATTGTAAAAATAATGTAGTTGATTATGATTCATTGATTTATGGACTTTACTTTGTTGTTAAAAACAAATTTTAAATAATTAAAGTGTGGGGAAATTCAAAGATTATGTTTAAGTAGGTTATAAGCTATTATGCATGTAATGACAAACACTTGTCTAGGTACTATAGTATATTTTTGAATTTGATAGAATATTTAGATGCACTCAATATACAAACAATACCTCATAGGAGGAATCACATAGCATATGATTTGGAAAAAGATTCAAGTACTTTAAATCTAATTG
The DNA here is from genome assembly GCA_037957365.1 of Torreya grandis. NCBI lineage: Eukaryota > Viridiplantae > Streptophyta > Pinopsida > Cupressales > Taxaceae > Torreya > Torreya grandis. The sequence continues at coordinate 1,695,104 of JARHVA010000459.1, forward strand.
ATAATTCTCACTTGAAAAGGTTTTTAGTAGAGTTGATTTTTGTTCTTTCTATCCTAGATAATATCATAAATATTTTAGGGTTTAATGATTATCAACATATCATTAACTTCATCACAAGTACAGATGTGTCTGAATCTTAGATCATAAATGAAGTTGATAGAGATGAATTTTAGTTAGCTAAAGAGGTTTGTTAAACCTAAAAACAAAAAAGAATCCTAAAATGTATGGTCTCTTTGAAAAGATTGTTTGATATGGATTCTCAATGTGAAAAAGAGAAGGCAACGCCTTCTAAAGGCATGATGCATGAACCATGTAATCTTGGTAATGTAGATGATTCAAATAAAGTTATTTTAGGCACAAATTGTACTAAAATAGAGAAGCATGAACTTTATCAAGCTTTAAAAGATTATAAGGATGTGATAGTTTGGAGTTATGAAGACTTGAAGTTATTTTACAATTTAATTCTCACTCATACCATTCTTTTAAAGCTTGGAGTTAAACCCTTCCATCAAAGACATAGGTTTTTGAATCTTTTGTTATAACCTTTTATCTTTAAATAATTACATAAGTTATTATTAGCCAAGATTATTTTTCATGTTAGGCATTCTACATGGGAGGTAAGCCTTGTTCTTGTGTGGAAGAAGAATGGAGAGATATGTTCATGTATAGATTTTAGGAATCTAAATAGAGATTTAGATAAATATAATTATCCATTTCCATTTTTTGGATGAGGTGTTATAAATTATGAATGGTTCATAAATGATGTTATTTTAGATGGATGTTCTACTTATAATCAAGTGTTAGTGAATTATGAGGATAAAATAAAAATAGCCTTCACCACAAAATGGGAAACCTTTGCATACAAGATGATGCCATTTGGTTTGATTAATTTTAGTGCTACTTTCAATGTGATATGGACATTACATTCAAAGACCTAATTAGTAGTGTATATCATTTATATAGATGATCTAACTGTCCTTTGTAAGAAACAAAGTGATCATGTGAAATACTTGAGGATAGTTTTACAAAGGTATAAATATCATGGTATCTCCTTGAACACAAATAGATATATATTTGGGGTGATTGAAGGCAAGTTATTGGGCCATGTCATTTTTAAAAGATGCATATCCATAGATCCAAATTCGATGGAGACTATTCTAAAAATTCCCTTGCCTGAAAGTAAAAAGGAGTTGAAGTCATTCTTTGAACATTCAAGTGATGTTGTTTTAACTCAATGAAAAGAAGATGGAGATGAGATACCAGTGTCCATGATTTATCCATATATAAATATAGAGATAAGGTATTCTATCATTGATAGACACACTTTTCTTTAATTAAAGTAATAAAATAATTTAGGCATTATATTCTACCCATAAAAATGTTTATTTTTGTACCTAATACTACTATAAAAGAAATGTTGATGTTTAAAGAGTTAAGTGGACATAGAGTGAAGTGGATGACTCTTTTACAAGAATTTTATTTATAAATTCAGCCAATGAAGATAATAAGAGGTCAAATATTGAGAAAGATGATGGCTGAAGTTCACACTTAGATTATATGTCATCAATACATAGTTAATTCCATTATAAATGATGAGTGGTATCAGGACATAGTCTACTATTTATTGAATAGCATTTATCCCAATCACTTGAACACCACTTTAAAAATATCATTTCACTTAAAGAGAATCAATTTCATGTTAAAATCAAGGGTCTTGTATAGAAAGAACCATGAGGGTATTTACCTAAGATATTTTAATAGAGTTAAATCAACTGAAGTACTTAAAATTTTTCATGAAAAATATGAAAATGGCCATGGTTGAGGAAATACTATAGCTCACAAAATCTTATGGTCATGTTAATATTGACCACATGTTTTCAAGGATGTTCATGCACACATAAGGATATGTTATACTTATCAAATTATAACACATAGATAATGTCACCCAACTATGCCTTTATAGTCTGTTATTGAAGTTAGGCCTTTTGCAAAATGGGCACTAGACTTTATTGGTGTTATTTATGCAAATTCATTATCTATACATAAGTTTATACTCATTAGAATAAGGCTCAACCAATTATAAATTTCACAATGGAAGTGGTAATTAGCTTCCTTTAGGATCATATCATTACTAGGTTTATAATGTCATTTACTTTGATTTATGACAATGGTCCTACATTTCCTTCCTTATAATTCATAAAATGGACATACACTAATAAGGTAATCCTCAAATTTTCTTCTAATTATTATCCAAAAGGTAATTGTGTTGTTTAATCTACAAATAATAATTTACTTGATGTGATTAAGAAAATTTTGCATAAGAATCCTAGGGATTAGCATAACATGTTAAAATTTTCAATTTGGTCTAATAGAATCAAGGTCAATTCCTCCCTAGGTACTTCCCCATACCACTTGGTATACGTTAAATATCCAATTTGACTTATGCATTTAAATACTCCTACCTTGTAAGTCATGAAATATTATCTTAAAACTAATGAAAAGGTTGAATCTAGGTTTTTGAACTTAATACAATTAGAAAAAACATGAAATATAACCTTACTACACTTTAGAAAACATCAAGGAATTGTAAGAGATGATTTGATAAGAGAGATAAAATAAAAGCCTTTAATATTAATTATCTTGTCCTATTATGGGATAAGGCTTGTGAGAAGAAGGGAAAATATAGTAAATTGAATGCCTTATGATTGGGTCCCTTCTAGATTTTTGAAATTTTAGGTGAGAATAAATTTACACTCAAGAGTTGGGCAGTGAGGATGTCCCATTACCTATTAATGGGAAATTCCTCAAACATTATTTCCAAGCATAAACTAACCTCTTGGGGCCTTTTACATAGTTTTTTATTTTATTCTTATGTTTTTTTAGTTTAGTTTGTTATTTTAGTTTAAAGTGGTGTTTTATATTGGTTTGTTGTTTTCTATTTTCTATGTTTCTTGTACATAACATGTTGTTGGTCTATCCTATACCATTTAATTCCATTTTGGGTTTGTTTTGTTTTAAATCCATGTGGTATGTGATGATCATATAAAAGAGAAATGGGTTTGTTGGTAAGAAACCTCAATAGTGTTTTATTGCTTAAGTACTCTAATTATTTTGTTTTGCAAGATTTTTTTTTATGATTTTAGTTTCAAAAGTTTGCACTATTGCATATACTAAATTTGTTCATGTTTTGATAAATTTGGGTAACTTATTTGGATTTTGAAAGATATTTTCTCAAAACCTTACATAAAACACACTTAAATTTGTTTATGGGGTTTGCTTGGAATGAAATCATTATAGTGTTACAATAAAAAAACCTAGAGTGAAAAATCTATAATTTTACTTTATTTTCCATGGTGGTTCCCAACCCAAAATTGAGATGAAAAGAAAATAAAAAGGAAGAGAAAGGAAAGTAAAGAAAATTTATCATCCAAAAAAATCAACTTTTGTGTGATTCAAGTAACCTCTACTAGGGTTATGGATGTTTGGATGGTAGTATAGTAAGGTTTTGAGTGGGATTAGATACAACTCCATTGAGGATATGGATGCCTGGTTGGTAGTAGAGTAATGTCTAGGTATTTATTATATAGTAAAATTCACTAGCTTGATGATCTCAGCTATAGTAACTAGTCCTTATAAATTTTAGAAAGGGAATGAACATAGTTTCACACACTAGTCACTATGAATATCTAATTTTGTTTTACAGTTATTTCCTTATTATCATTTCATGAGTTTTTTGTCTCACACGTTGTCCTAAGCTAGAGATTCTATGTTTGTAGACACATTTCTTTATTTAAAAATATTTAAGAGTATATTCCAATAGAATCACCCTTTGTTGTTAAATACATAACATGCCCTAATTTCACATTGAGAAATTATGGTACCCATTTTTATATTTTAAAACCTAGTTTTGCCTTTAGATATAATTTTTAGAGTGTTTTTGGTGTGTATTTTCATCTTTGATTTGTTACCACTAGGCATTTTGTAAACGTATATTTTCACCATTAAACGAAGTTTAATTATGTAGAAATTTTATATAATGATAGTCATATATCAGTAAATGGTAAATAAATTCATATAAAATTTCTTCCCATGTGCTAATTTCAAAATGATCAAAATAAGTTTCTACATTGATTTTTGTCTTTCCAGTTTTTAAATCTTACTAAAAATCACTTTTTAGGTGACAATTCACATGGCCAAACCGTATCCATTTAACATGAAATTTCCCAAGATGGTAGACAAATGTGGGAATAATTTTATGGTGAAAAAGTCATAAAAAATTATTTTACACTAGTTAAATGCATAGAAATCAAAACTAGTTTTTATGTCAATTTTTAGTCATTTTTTGCATCTTTTCAGTTACCAAATCTACTCAGTGCGCACCCTTCAAACCTCTTTTTGTAGTGATAAATTATATCCAATTTCCTCTAAATTTTACATGACCCTAGAAAAATTTGAGGATAATTTAATGGTGAAATCATTTGTATGAAGTTGAATTCTAGGCATTAAATTCATAGTAATCAAAATTGCCTTCTGTATTGATTCTTGTATTTCTAGTTGTCAAATCTACCTAGTGTGTACTTTTAAGACTTATTTTTGTAGTGGTAATTTTTTTAAAAAAAATCTTGAAACTTTTAAAGATATAAAAATATAAGGATAATGTAAGGGTAATGATAATTCATACAAAATTTTAACCTAACTATCAAATTCACAATAATAAAAATTAGAGTTTGAACTAATTTTTTTGTTTTTGGTTTTCAATTTTCACTAACAATCACTTTTCATAAGGCATTTTGCACGATTAAAACTCATCCATTTATTATGAAATTTTTCATAAGAGTAAACAAATTTTAATAGAATACAATGGTAGATAATATCATGAAAAAAAAATCATGTGTAAATTACGTAGTAATCAAAACTGCCTTCTGCATTGATTTTTGTATTTTCCCAACTATCAAATCTATCCACTATGCACTTTTTAGACCTAATTTCACAAGTATAAATCAAGTTAAATTCTGTATAATTTTTTCATGATAGTAACCAAATATTATTAAAGTATTTTAATTTAAAAAATCATAAAAAATTATATCTTATGTTCAAAATATGTAGCATTAAAATTGGCTTATGCACTGAATTTTACTTGGTCATTTTCTATCTTTCCTGTTGCTAAATCTAGTCAGTGTGCATGTTTGAAAGTTAAATTTTTAGGCCAAAAATTATTAAATTATGATATAAAAAAATTTCATGACATAGAAATATATTATATTAATCTAATGGTGAAGTAATTGGTAAAAAATTACTTCTCATGTGTATAGTGTGCAACCATGAAAATTTATTTATGTGTTGATTTAAGCATCTTCCTAGTTACCAAATCTTGTCAGTGCACACTCTTCAAACTTAATTTTGCACAACCAAATGAAGTCAAATTATATAAAATTATTTCATGGTGATATTAATATGTAAGTAGAATACTATGGTGAAGTCATGAAATAATTTTCTAGATATGAAATGTGTAATGATAAAAATAGACCTTTGTGCTAATTTTTACTTAAGTCATTTTATGTCTTTTCCAGTTGTAAAATCTACCTAGTGCACACTCTTAAAACTTAATTTTGCATAGTCAAATGAGGTTAAATTATGCAAAAAATATATATCATTATAGCCAAATATGGGAATAATGTGAAGGTTAAAGTTCATAAAAACTTAATTCCCATGTGGGAAATTCATAGAGTTAAAAACTTGCTTTTATATTGATTTTTACTTGGGTCATTTTGTGCATTTTTAGTTTTCAAATATGACCAGTTTGTACTTTTGTAACCTATTTTATCATGACCAATTAAGTCTAAATTAGTTTAAATTTTTTATTATAATACCATAATGATATTATAATATAATTCATTTGGTTTCATAGTTATATTTTTCACCAATTAAAAGATATGATGGTGTGAAGTGACCCTTTTGGAAATATTTATCACTTGGGCAACTTTTGAGCAGAAAGCACTTAAATGACAATGTGTAGGGATTGAATTTTTTTTTTTTTTTTAAATACCATTTTGAATGTATTTTCAATATATTTCCATAAATATAAGGTATGATATGTATTTTTCATGTTTTATCTTGTTAATTTCTCATTAAATTTATTATGAAGGTGTTGATGTGACTATGCATGACTACTTATTAGTTTTTAATCCATATCTTTTGATCCATAGCTCTATTTTTATTTCTATTTATTGCATTAGAAAGATAGTTATTTTTTATTTTATTAGTTAAACTCAGGTTTTACAAGGACTTGAAAACCATAGTTTAACATGAAAAATACAAACAAGACGAGATGAAATGAGTTCAACATGGCGTGTCAGATGCAAAAATTTAGCAAAAACATAGAAAAAAAGACCTAAACAAAACCACACAAACATAACCACCTACTAAATTTCCTCAAATTGACTCTCCTTTGTATTTTCACTCATCGATTTCTTTGTGTTATTACTCAACATCCCTCTTATTTTAGCCCCTAATCTTTCATCATGTTTTTGGTTTGTTTAGTTGAGCCTTTGGTCTTCTTCACTAATTATTTACCTTTATTTGTGTTGTGATTCCTCAGGGTGATGGTGAGGATTTCCTTTCCTTTTAGGGTTCCCTTTGACTTACCATTTTCATTCATTTGATATTAATTAGTCCCTTCCCTCAACTTGTCAATTTCTTGTCTAAAATTATTCCATTATTTCATGTATGGAACCAATTGCCTGCCTAGTTTTTGTAAATTTTCATGGAACTCTATCAACTTCTACCTGAGTCCTTCTAGAAGTGTCACATCCCAAAAACTCTCTAAATTGAATAACCTATTTGATATGTGAATTATTATGGTTGTTAGTTGATTAATTATTGTTTATTTAATATTTATATCATATGTTGATTATGAAAAAGTTATATATTGGTTAATTTAAATGATTGAATTGTTATTAGATAGTTATACTTTTATATTATGTACTTTATGATCTTGTTTGTTAGTTACACAACAATATTTTATGGATATAATTATGTTTCAGGATAACTACCTTCATTTTTGTGAGGCGGATGTAGGATAGATCCATCCCTCAGAGTATGATAGAGAGAGAGCACCATCGAAGAGGATGGTGTAGATGGAAGCATTAGGGGATGACAGAGAGAAAAAATGGAAACCCATGCACACACCATAGTAGAATAACATATTTTATGATTATTTTTGTGAGTTGGATAGTTGTGGTATGTTTTAATTTATTATTATGATATTTTTTTGTTATATGATCATGTTGTTTGTGTGCATAATTTCACAAATCTAGTTGTTACTACATTATTAAGTATTAATGTTATTATTGGGTTGATTGAATGAATATGTTCATGTCTTAACATGACTTAACATTGTTTTGATAACTAAATGGATATATTGTACATAGTTGAGTGTTGTTTAAATAGATCTTATTTGGATTCTTTATTGCATTAATAGATGAATTCCATTACTTGGCTTGATCAATTTATTTAAGTGACTACTTATGTGATAAAGTTACTATTATTTTTATAACAATTATATAACCTATAATAAGATATCAATGAGTTATAATTTATTTTTTAGGCATTAACAAATGACTTTAGTTGGCATGATTAAATTAAATTAATGTTATTGACTTATGAGTAGTGCTTAAGCAATAAACAAAATAATATGCAAAGTGTTATAGATAATTACATTAAATATTATATGGATATCAATGTGTTTTATGAATCTTTCTAATCTACATTTCATGGGATTATAATGTTTAAATACTTTGTATAAAGTTGACATGCATAAACATTTATAGAGTTAAAAAGAATGCATATTTTGAAGGATTATAATGATTGTTTTATTTGTTATGGGAAAAATTTGAGATGATTAGGGTTCATAATCTCCAGTTGAATCGAGCTAAAAATCATTTTTATCAAAACTATTATGTGATATTGGAAGTTTGGATGCATAAAAATGGTGGAAAATTGTAGCTTAGTGGAGTTCTATTGATTGATTCATGGCATGCATAGTTTTAATTTGTCTACCAATAAGAGGGGAGAAAGTAATGGTAAGTAAGGGCATGGAGAAGAATAAAAGAGAAGGGAATAATACATGTGAGGTGATGGTATATGGCAGTGTAGCAGGAAGAAAAATAAGAAAGGATATTCACGCTAAGGAAATAAGATAAATTCAACTTCCTTGGCATTATAATCATCTCTACAAGTTGGTGATGTACTTTAAATTCTTGTGTGTTGTGTTTGATGGATTTTTGGAAATGAATTGATAAAATGGATTTAATGGGTTTCATTATTTTATAAATTTAAAAAATAAAATAAAGGGTTGTATGTAGGGCCATGTGGATGGCTCGACCATCTGTAGAACTCTAAACCTAACATAAATAACCCTAAGTGGAATGGGTAGAGTTGTGATTTTTGACATGGTTAAATTATCTCTATGAAATCTTTGTCTTGATTCCTAATTAAATTTATAAACCCTATTAAATTTATTGTATGGTTATTTAATTAAGGGGTAATGATGACTAGACTAGGTAGGGTCTTCAGACTTAGTTTCATTGTCAAACTAGTTAAAGGATATAAACATTAAGGCACGAGTGTAAATTGAATTCTAGTTTGTGTATGAGTAATTAAACTAAGATTTGGGTATAGACATTATGGGTGTTTTTACAAAAAAATTTACTATGAAGATATACACACACACATATATACTCATATTTATGGCCGATGATTTATATATACACGTGTGTGTGTGTGTGTAAATATGTATCCTAAAAATTGGAGATTTTTGATTGGAGTCTATGTGTATTGGGTTATAATCAACTTATGGTATATGTATAAATAAATTGAAAGGTTTTGGTTTTCAAATGAATTCTGGTTGTATTGGTTTTATATGGATTTATGAATACACGTATGGAATATATACTTAATGTTAGTTATAAAAGTTTGTAGAATATATAATTTAATATAAATGGACTTAGAGTTAATTTAGGTTAATCCATAAACAAATAAAGGCTTGGAAATGAGTATAAGTATAAACAATGGACTATGTGTTCAAATCTATGTATAGGTTATATATATAAGGTGAATACTTATATGGTTAAGTTATGTTATAAGTTTGGGTATTTGACTATTTAATTACTTGTATGATGAAGTTTATAAGTCTGAGACTGAGGAATTAATTTATAATATTTATAGACGTATATGAATTAATTAGTCTCTATACAAATTGATTTGGATAGTGTAATAAATAAGGATGAGTTATTGGTTATCAATTGAACCTTTTTGTGGACTGTGTAAATGATAGGGCTGAAATACATAACCATAGAATTCTCAATGTTTGGGCATAAACAATTGAATATATAGTCCTTGATTATTTTATATGATAGTAAATTGAAAAATACAATGAATTGATTGATATTTGTATTAATAAATATTACAATCGGTAAATCATTGTTTGGATGTGTTTGAATTGTAAATCACATAAATATTGTGCATTTTAGTTAAACAAGAAAATTGGGAATTAATTGGTATTTTTAAGGTATTGGGACAATTTTAACTATAGCCTAAGTGTATACCGAGAGTATACAAGATACTCTAAGATAATAGACAATGGATGTCTACTAAGAGTATAACCTATATATTATATAATTAGTGATTGTATAAAAATTTATGTGAGAGTTTAAAAAATAGCATACATATATATACATGGTATAAAACATATGATTAGAGACAACATTATAAATATGAGAATGATTCTACCATGTGTGTGTGTGTGTAGACAACTATAATATGTTTATAAACATTATTATTATAGCATAGTAAGATGGTTACTTTGTTATATATTTAATGTTTAAGAAGAAGCATTAAATTAAGGTATTTAATTATTTATATACAGAACTTATTAATTTATGTTATGACTATCTTTGGTTATATATGGAATATAAACAAATAAATCAGTTGTGATTAATGTTTATTTCATGGATAAAATAACATTTCAAGTTACGTTGTGCGATTGGGTAACTTGCAGTCTAGATATAATTCTTACTCATATGGTATGTTTATATTAAGGACTATGTGTTATTCTATTTATTATTATAAAATAAAATATATGATATTAAATTCATTACATTACATTTGATGGACTAATGTATGTATTTGATATTTTTTTACTTAGCATATTATATCTGCTAATAGGGAATATTCTCATTAAATATATTAGTTTTTATATTATTATATATTTTAACCAAATATCATATTTATGATACTAAATAAGCAGTGGATTGATTCTAATAGCTTAAATAAGACCATTAATGTAAGATGAGGTGTAATCTGATTGAGTGGTGTGTATAAAATTGACTAATCCTAGATTTCATAACTATTTGAAAAATTTGGCCAAAGTAATATTTATAGTTAAACATTGTCATTTCATGTGTTGATATAGTTTTCATGTTTGTGTGATATCATGTTAGAATGAATTTATTTATGGCACACATCATGCATTAGATATCTTCAGCACACGGATTCTAGTTTGTCACTCTATATTCGTGCACCATCATTATCTACCCATCCATGAAGGGAGGGCCATTTCTTTGTTGGGAGATAGTGCAAGGGATCTATGGTTAGTGGTTAGTGTGGAAAAGCACTCTGATGATGCTCTCCTTCCGCATATGATTACTACACTAGAGACTACACTTGAGATTATAGATTGATAATTGAGTCATGGAGACTCATGCTTCATGGAGATTTGTATCATGTATTATTATTTGAGACATTATTTGTTGTTAAACTTGTACTATTTATTCATTGTACTTCTATAGCAATGGTTGTAATGTTGTATTAGCCATTATTGAAATTGTATTATTATTTTAGTGAATTAAATTCAGTCTTTAATATTTATTCAACATTGTTCATGATATATTATATCTTTTCATGGTGATCATTACTTAAGTGGATTAGCTATAAACCTTGAATGGTTAATTAAAATAATACATTTATTTAAATATCACTTAATTAGATTTATCATGGTGAAATATATAAGATGAATATATATAATTAATTTTCAAAAAAAATTACTCTATTTTGGTAAAATCCATTACATTATGGTATTAGATCTAAGGCTCAAACTCTAGGACTTAATGTGTCCACTAACATAAACTTATTATCCTATTAGACACTAATAACAATGATGCACACTAGACCAAGAGGTGAGGATAATTTGAATACCAATCCCCCTATTGATCCAAATAAATTCATCATTGAATAAGTTGTGAAGTTGAATCAAATCTTCAGAATCATGCAAGAGACTAGGGACTGAATCATGACCCTAGAATAGTAAGTGCATGTTCATGAAGAGGTAAATGATTAGGAGGAACTTGAAAAGCATCCTAATGATCAAGAACATTATCAAGATCAGAAGCATGAGGAAGTACCACAAGATGCGAGACCTCAAGTAGCTGCAAAGTTGGCATGAGACATGAAAAAGGTAAATCCACCAAAGTTTGATGGCACTATATTGGGATATGGAGCTAAAGCATGGATGATAGAGATGGAGAAATATTTTGAGACTCAAAATTACTCTAAAGTCATGAAAGCAGTTTGGGGAGCTTATAATCTTGTTATTGAAATAGTAACTTAGTGGGCAAACAAGAAGTTTTAGATAAACCTAAACTCAACCACCACCACTTAGGAATAGTTTGTGTCATTATTTTGGTCATGATGGATTCCATAGTTATACTTAAATTAAAATCTTATAGATTTTTAAAATATTAATCAAGGAGAACTATTAGTGAATGAATACTAGGATCCATTCACCAATTTATTTAAGTATGTACCTCAGTATTAGGTGGATGAGAGGTTTAGGATCAGGAAATTCATAATGGGATTAAAACCCCAAATTAGTTGTCAAGTAGATGTGCATGGTCCATCTACCATGAATCAATTTTTTTATAAGGTGGTCAAGAAAGAATAAAAACTTAAATCTCTTACCCAAGTCAGAGATAATTTGACGAAGAAATTTGGAAGTTCTAAACCAACTTTCAAAAAGAAGAGCTAGAAGTAGAGGAGTGGAGACTCAAAGAGTCAGTTCAATAATCAAAACACCAAGTTCAATAGTGGTTTAGGGAATAAAAAACTTATTAATGGTTTCAAGGATGGTTTCAAGGGAAACCAACACTCTGACAAAAAATTCCAATTAAAGGTTACTATATTTATGGAGGTGACCATTATACTTGATAATTATCTTAGGATAAGTTAAAGAACAAGGGTTCTACTCCTTGATAAATTACATTATAGTAATGAATTCATGCATTTGTTGATAATCATTATGTTGAGTATCAAGCTTCATACATATAACTATCAAGTATTTTGTTTGATCATCTAGTTTCTATTTTGATTGACATGGGAGATATGGAATGTTTCATTTCTCTTAGAATGCTTAGTAAATTGTCTACAAAGCTAGAGTTATGTTAAATACATGGTTGGTAAAATATGGGAATGAGTCTATGGTTAAATTTGATAAGTGTTTAATCAAAGAAAAGATTAGGTTGCTTAAATTCACTATAGTAGTGGATCTTTATGCTATATCATTAGGGTCATATGATGTGATCCTAAGAGTCAATTAGATTGAGAAGCATAAAGCCAAGATGGACTGATATCTGAAGAAGGTTGAGTATTTCCTTGTTTAATGCCTCTATTATCTAAAAAAAATCCTTTAGGAACTTTATTGATCAGAATAGAATATATGGGGGTCGAGATGCAGTTATGGATTAGGCCCCTTATGTCCACCTCAAATCCAAACTTAGTAAGAGCCTTGTCCAAAAATCTCCATGATACTCTATCGTAAGCTTTGTTCATATCTATTTTGAGTAACATGCCTACTCTAGTGGAGTTATAAATTGAGTGTGGAGTTTAATGGACTATTATTATGCCATCTATAATCTATCTACCTAACACAAATGCTCTTTGTTATTCCATAATTTCTCTTTTGAGTAAGGTTTGTAAGTGAGTGATCAATATTTTTGTATAGATTTTGTATGATGTTGAGCATAGACTTATCGGTCTAAAGTCTTTTAGTTGGTTTTCTCCCTATTTATTGGGAATAAGGACTAATAAGGTGTTATTTAGTTATTTTAGGATTGTACCTACTCTAAAAAAATTACATATAGTTACCTTCACCTTGGGGTGGATTATGTCCTAAAATGTTTGGAAGAAAAGGGGAGAAAGCCATCTAATCCTAGGGCTTTGTTACATTCCATAGAGAAAACTACCTGTCACATTTCCTTAGGTGATAGGGGTTTATACAGTTTACAATTATCCATCATGAAGATGACTAATGGAATATTCTTCAATATAATGTCTTCCACTTGCCTATAGCTAAATATAGTTTCACTTAACTAATTTTTAAAGTGGCGAATGATTTGTTCATCAATTACCTCCTCTTCCCTACATATGGAGCCATCCTTGATAAGAAGTTTAGAGATCCTATTAGAGCTCCTATTTTGGGATGTCCACTGGTGGATGCATTTGGTGTTCTTATCCCCTTATTTTATCCATGTGCATCTGGAATTATATTTCCAAAAGGCTTCCTCTTTCAAATATAGATTTTTTAAGGAGCTTAGAAGGTCTTTCTCAATATTGATCTAATTTTCATCATTTCCATTGATTGCCATTTGTTCCTCTAGGATTCACAGTTCTTCTTTGATATTATTCTTTTGAATGAATATATCCCTCAATACCTCTTTATTCCTAACTCTAAATTTCTCTTTGATTCTTTTGAGTTTTCTAAATAGAATGAACATGTGTGTTTATTCTACTGGTTCCTGACATCATTCCTTGATAGCGTTATGGATGTGTGGGTGGTGTAGCCACATGCTTTCGAATCTAAAGGGGAGTTTCATATTTTTATAAATTTTGTCACCTTCAAATATAAATGGGTTATGGTCCAAACCAATTCTTGACAAGGAGGAAAAGGAGTTGGATATGTGTAAGTCCTAGTTGGGGGAGACCAAAACTCTATTGAGTTTGATTTGTATAAGATTTTCCCCCACCTTTATGTTAGACCAGGTAAAAGGGTTGCCTCTGAGGTCGATATCCATAAGTCCAGTGTTGGTGATGAATTAATATAAATCCACCATGTTATCTATGAATTCTTGGGCTCCACCTCTATTTTTTAATGGATTTAAAGGTGAATTGAAGTCTCCAATCATAATCCATTGCCAATCACAATATTTTTTATAAACATTAGCAACTCATCCCATAGTTTCTTCCACCCCATTCTAGTGTTGGGAGTATAAATGTTAGAAATTTTCTTTAAACATAATATCTAAATGGTAGATTTTAGAAGTTAAAACATCTCATTTTAGGCATTTGATATCCCAAAGGACCACCAGTCCTCTCAAGGCCCTTGAGGAGCTTACACTAGTATATTATACATTAAACTAGAATTTATTGTTGCTATTGTTAAGTGATGTCTCTAACATCGTAGTTTTTTGTAGTGTTATTATTGAATGAATATGTTTATTTTTCAAGTTCTTGAACAACCTATATTTGTTGAGGTATTTGAGTCCCCTTATGTTTCATTATATGAGCTTCATTTTTTGGGCTTTGTGAAGTGCCCTTTAAGGGTTTGATAGATCCCTTTTGCTATCTCATTTACATTTTATTTCCTCTAGGCTGCCAAGTAAAAAGTCCTCTTTGTGGATCTTGGTACCTTGCCCATATCAGTTTTTTCCTTCATCTTCTATATTTTATGGGCATCTATTAATCCATTTTAGATTTGACACCTAATTTGATTAAGGGGGAGTTGGAACACTGGCCTCATTCTTTTATTCTCTCTTTTCCAATCGATGACTTGGGAATAGGAGAGGTGATGCCACCACCAAGGGGGTGAGTGGGAAGTCCTTCTTAGGTTTAAGCTAAGGTGATCTATGACCTAAAGTTACCTCATCGATGCTATTAAATAAAGCTTTAGGAGTGATCTTCTCAATATCATCCTAGTCAGGGTCTAGTCAAGTTAAACGAGGGATCAACATGAAAAGGGAAGAAAGGGGAATGGTGGGGTTATTTAGGGATAGGGGATCCTCTCAATCTAGAAGGTTTATTATGGGGGGAAATAAGGGTTAGGGATTGGTGATATGTAGGTTGGGGGGGAGAAAGCAAGGCTATATTATTGGATAGAGAAAAGGAGGGGATGAAGGGGATTTTTCCCCAAGATGGTTTTATAAGTGGGGCCTAGGTTTTTTACTGGGCTAGAGGATAGTCCTTAGATGAGTGACTCAAAATGTGACACTTCTTGAAAAAAGAATTAGAGTTTTCATACTCAATGGGTTGAGACCACTCACCATATTTTTATTTGATATTGATATTATTGATAAGTGGCTTGTCTATTAGGATGAATACATAGAAGTGCACAACAATCATTCTTCTTCTGATCTAGTGATAAGATCTAAGGCAATGGTCTATCTCAGTTTTTTTTCTATGCCCATAATCACCTTGGGTTCCCATAATTTTATGGAAAGCTCAAGAATTATAACCCACATGGGGATATCTTCAAGGGTCAAACTATTTAGATTCGTCCCCACCTTCCATTTGCTTAGGCTGACATTTGATTTCCCCATGAAATAGGGGCCTTCTATGAGAATTCTAAATCAATCTTCTTGAAGGTTGAAATTAATGATAAACAAGTTCTTTAAAGTGACTACCACCTCTAATTGAAATTTTGGATGCCATTTTTTGTTGTCCCACTTTTGAAAGGAGTCTATGTTGGGGCAGAAACCATTGAATTTTGAAAGGATGGAATTAGCTAGTTTAATATCAGATTTTTCCACCACAACATCTGGGACCTTAATATAGGTCTCATTATTTTTTATGGTGGGATCAATATAGTATTTGGATTGTTCTTAATCTATAGGTATTTTGCCCATGACACATTCTGACCATGATATTTTTATGTGGATTTTTTTGTAGTCCATGGGGCCCTATTAAAAGATTGATCAATTGGCACCAAATAAATTGCATCTTTATCGCTCTTTTCCTCTTCTCCAGGTGGGGAACTTGATGCCTTCTTTATGGTCCTATTTCATGCTTTCATCTCCTAGATTAGGAATTTGAATTTCCCCCCACCGTTTTCTCCTTCATCTTCTTCCACTCCTTCTATCATGAATTTGAAATATGAGTGAACTCATTTAAATTTTAACTTAACATTAGAAATATAGTTTCTCCATAGTTGCAAAGATATTATCTTAAAATTGGATGAAAGATGTAAAACATGTCAATATTTTAATAATGAGACTCTATTATTTCTAAATATTATGTGTATTATTTTTTGATAGCAATCTCCTTTCCTAGTAAATTAATAGGTTTTTACTTTATTTTTTGGTAGGATTTAGAAAATATGAGGACATTATTCAAGGTAGGACTTATCACCAACATTAAACAGAGTTATGATTCACGTATTGGGACTATGTAAAGGAGATAGAGCATGAAAAAGCTTTGTATAGATGAATGAGATCTTGTGTTAAACATGGAGTCTTGGGATATTCTACTATTCTCAATAATTTTCTTCTATTTGAATTTAATACAAGCATATCATTAATGGTTTTGGCATGTATTACCTTGGATATGTTATTCCACATTAAATTTGGGCCTTGATTGGTGCCTATTATTTAATGTTTGTAACCACCTATTGGGGAGGTGATATTGTATTTAAAATATATATAATCCAACAAAAGGACTTAAAAGGGGTTGGTTGATTAAGATTTAAACTATAGAGTAGAGGACATGACATTTCTTTTCTACAATTTCTTACTTTCTTAGAAACGTTTTCTTATAATAAATGTTATTTTGAAGAATTTTTTGTACTTCCTCTAATTATGGTGGATCCAAACATTGTTTTTCAATAAAATATATATCAATTGAAATTTTTTGAAGACTTTTATTCATATTTGTGCATGTATATGGTGTTTTTGTCCATATTTTTTCATAGTTGAATACCTTAGACTCTTACATCATCTTTGTTCATGGTTACATGTATATTGGTCAAAAAATACATTGGTTCTATTAAGGCCAACATACCCCCATTTTTGAAAACTAGGACCCTTGAGAAACCCTAATGATTAAGCATGAAAATATGGCATGTTAGGATCATTTATAGACTTTGAAAATCATCCACTTCATTAAAAATAGGTTTTTTGATCACATTTTGCTTTAAATCTACCTAAAATTACTAATAAATGATATTTGTGTCTTTAATTGTAGGTTCCATGGTGTTCTTCCTAAAAAATTCATGTTTTAAAACCTTGGCAAAAACCTCAATTCAAATATGAATACTGGCAGGAGCCAAATTGGTGAGAACCTTTTAAAACCCACTTTGGACTTAAGCATAAATTTCATATCTTAAGCTTAGTCATGTTTTTTAACACAACTAAAACTTAGACTAAAAATGATTATTCCCCTTTATTAATTTCCCCCTTTAAGTTTTTTATATTTCTAACTAGGTCTAATGTCAATTTTGCAGGGTCCCTTTTAATATTTCCCAGCCTAGTCCATTTGATTCATAACTAAGCCTAAGGTTTTATTCCTATGGCCCCATCATATTTATTAATATGAATGAGACCTTATCCTTAACACCTTAGCCTAAGTCTTTTATATCATCACAGGTCCTAACTTAACTTCCTTGCATATTGTAGGATCTAATGACCCTCACTTTATCATTGTATTTTATCCAATAGAGTGAGAAAGGCCTGAGCTTAGTTTGGAAAAACATGCATCTTATAAGATTTAATGATTTTTGCTTCATCATAGGAAAAGGATCCAATGGCATGAAGGCCCTGACAAAGCTACACCCTTAGACTTCATCCAATAGTTCTCACTTCATCATGAAGACTTGATTAGATAGAGCAAAGCATAATTGATAGCTCAAAGGATTATGGAAGGCCTATAAGATTGACACATGGTACCCTTACATTTGAGGATTAAAATAAAATGGGTCCCACCTAAAAAAAACAAACATTCACAAGTAAGTTCTCAGATCATGATCCTATGAATCTCACTTATTCGCAAGACCTTGATCCAATGGAGCACAATAAATTCAAGATCGTAGGAAGCCCTATACAGAATCCAAATTGAACTCTCACATTAGGTCATGGGAAGTTGACAAGATTAAAATTAGCATTTGTGTGACAATTAAATAACATCTGCAAGGATGTATTTGACATCCATGTGACCATCAACTTTAGGCCCATAAAACTAAAAGTTTCATTAGCTTAAAATTGATGTTTGTGCAATCATCATTAGACATCTACAAGGATGTATTTGACATTTATGAGGCTTTCAAATTTAATCTAATGAATTATTCTACTTAGGATCAAAATACATTCCAAAATGTTGCTAGAAAGCTCATGAATTGCCATGCAAACTAATGAAAGCCCTAGAAAGATGCTCAAACATTGGAAATATTCAATCTAAAAATATGTAAATGGTCTTATGGTCTAATTATATATAAAATAAACTTATTCTAAGTCTATACTTTAAGGTCCCCATTGAATTTTATTCAAATACCATGAACCTTAAACTATAGACTTATACTAAGTCTTATTTTAAAATAATCTTTATTATGTAGAACTTAGACCAAGTGTTTCTAACCAAAGGTTTTAGCATGTTTGTTAATGCAATAAAAAACTTTTTTGACATTAGACCATTATATCATTTTAACCCCTTTAAGCATATTCTATAGGATTGATGTAAATATTTTTAGCTCAAAGTGTACATTATATTTATCTAACATAGCATAAACTTTGGCCTAAAATATTTAATTGTGGTATCCTTTGTATAAATACAAAAAACTTAGGCATAAACACTTTAGCCTAATGTTTATTTCATGTTTAATAAACATGAAATAAACCTCAGCCTATAAATTTTAAACCTAAGTCCCACCTTAATAATGTGCTAAATTAAAGCTTGAACATCTTTGATATATCAACAACTAACGCTTCATCATGGGAGAATAATCCAATGATGTGAAGACCCTATGGACTTTTCAATGAAGTCCCAAGAGCCCACAGGTTTGATGCATGGTGAAAGTACATTTAAAGCAAAAATGATGGATGATCCAATGGTTTATGCTTCATTATGCTCCATGATCCAACGATGCAAAAGCACCAATGACTTTTCAAAGGAACTTAGAAGGCCCATGGAGGTGCCAAGTGGCATAACCATAGGGCACTAGAAACAAAGAGTAAATTAATAGGCAAGAGCCTGGATCATAATCAATAGCTCACACCAATCCAATATTTTAATCTAATAGAGTAAAGCAAATAAGGAATTTTAAATACCAGCATCTAGTGCTCAAAGGCATTTATGAAAAATGCCATGAAAGGTCTAGATCATTGCCACATAAGTACCACACAAGTAGAAATAGAGAAAAAAATATCTTATAGGCTTGAAAATGTGAAAGTATAAAGGCAAAGGTCCAAAATAAATCTAAGACATGTATAAGCTAGATTCTACATATATCCTACCATTAAAGCTCTAAAACCCTAAACCATGTATAATGACAACCCAAGCAAACTCAATTACTTAAAATTTGATCTGAAGAGAGCTTGATTATGTTTTTGATTGCAAAAGATCTATTATAGAGACCAATTTTCAATCTAGGGTAAATAAATTAGCAAGTAGAAGTCATGGCAACCCATAGATAACAATTGAGAGAAGAGATAGAGCTTTGTATGTCAATAGATAATGAAGGTAGGATCTTAAAAGAAATTGAGATAGATACTATGGCCCTCAACAATGGTAACAAGAACTGGTCTAAAATTTTCTTCACCATGGATGAATTACAACCCATCACCAAGGAGGAATAGAGGATTACTACTATCAATAAAAAATGTTATGACCTAGTCACTGTTCAGATGGTTGGCCTTCATGCTACCACTACCAAGCCTAAGGTACTTCATTATATAGATATCCTTGCTCCTGTCTTTGTTTATTGTAAGATAGATAATGACTAGATCATCTATGAAATGACCTCCAAGAAGGTTGCATACATTTCCTCTATGGCCTTTGAAACATACTACAAGCTTCCTAAGCCTAATGTAGACTTGCCCCAAATAAAAGAGTGGACTAGAAAGCATGACTTAGACACTATCCTCTTACCATGGTTGCTCTAAGGGAACCATGTGTTTAAGAACCTTGAAGTTAGGATTCACATTATATAATTCAGAGAGGGAAACAAGGTAATTATAACCCTATTAAATTGAGAATCAAGAGACCCTTCCACCACATATGTAAACATGACCTAGGTCTCATATGTATACTTCATGATTGAAGAAAATCTCACCCCCCTTATTAGATAACTAATCAATATTCAACTAGGGTGTCAATTTTTTGACATTAAGAAGAAAATTGGCAAGAAATTATACATAATTTCCTATTTACTTGACACCCTACTTGCTTCCATCAACTTCCCTGGCATCAAGAACTAGTCTCTACAAGGTTGAACCATCATTACTTCAAATTTCACATCTTTAAGTATAGGAACCACATGAAATTTATTTATGACTGTGTATACCCAGCCCTATTAGAGGATATCAAAAGTTTTCCCATGCATAGAGTCCATCCACTAATCAATAAATATGTAGAGATGATGGGTGACATATGGTTTTATCCAAACTACATAGTTATCAAGATTGAGGAAGCCATGCCCTCACCATATAGATTGTCTATATATATACTGAGCAAGTTAGATGAGCAAGAAATTACTTCCCAACTCATCAAAGGAGTTGATAGAATTTTTAAGGAGAAGAGGAAGGGTCTTATCCATCCCTTCCCTCTAATTATTGGAAGGACCATGTTGAAATATTGTAAAGACGTAGAAATCATGTCCAAAAAAATGGACTTATTTAGGTTTCAATTTGATGAACTCAAAATGTGGGACCCCAAGAAGTTACCCAAACCTGTGTATATACATCAGCTCAATGTTCATGACACTATTTACATTAATGAAAAGAACTATGAAGAAGTGTTGGCTAGGATCAAAGGGCATAACATTAAGTTAGAGCATAGGTTAACAAGTGAGGATAAACTAGCTGGAGAGGTGTGGTAGATGCATCCTCTCCAACATCATTTACTACCCTCATCTTCCAAGCTACCCTAGAGTAGCCTCAAGTGAAGCAACCACCACTTTAGAGAAAAATTAAATAAGGGCATGGAAATGAAAATTTGAAAGAGAGACTTTAAGAGGGACCCTCATCCTCAACCTTGACACAAGGGCCACCTTCCCCAATTGAACATATAGATATGATTGCCTTAGAACTAGATGATAAACTTGAGGGTACCCTCAAAGATCTTATAGAGGCATATGGCACAGATGAAGAAGCGGAATAAATTAAAGAGACTCAAATCCAAGTAGGGGAGCTTGGATAAGAGAAATGAAAGAGGTTAATCTTGATTTATTCATAGTGGTTCCTAAGGAGAAGAGGAAGGTATAAATGGCATTGGTCGCTATTGGACCCAAAAGATTAAGGTTCACTCTCACACATCTTACTAGTGAGATCAAACTATTTAGTGAAGAATTTCCCATGCATAGACCATTCATCCTTGGAAGGTAGAAATGGCATTGGTCCCTATTGGACCCAAATGACCAAGGTTGACTCTCACACATCTTACTAGTGAGATTAACCTATTTAGTGAAGAATTTCCCCTGCATAGACCATTCATCCTTGATTGGTTTATTTATGGGAAATTTTAAAAGATCCCTTCTATCTCCCATCCATGGGCCATAACAAAAGCTTCCAACATTGAAGTACATGATGAAATCAAGCCATGGATTAGGGATATAGTGATGAAAGAGGAAGAAAGAAGAATTGTGGTCACTTTAGGACCAGAGAGAAAGAAAGTGAATGTTTTAAGAGCATCATGTAGCATAGTTATAAAGGTCCTAAAGCCTCTAAAATTCATAGGGTCATCCACCACCATGCAATTTAATCCAGAGATAGATGGATTAGAAAGGGTCACCACTAGGAAAGCCATGGTGGGAGCTAAGGAATTCACCTTCCAAAAGGTTAAGCCCTTTATAGGTCTAACCACAGTAAGAGGGAAATAACTTGGTGAAGCTCCTATCCATGAGGAGGATGTTGAGAGCTTGATTGAGGCTTAATCAGCTCAAGCAAATGCTATGATCCAAGGGAGAAATAAATAATCCAAAATTTGGAGAGAAAAAAGTAAAACCTAGAAACACAATCCATTTTGGTAGTATCTAATGCCATGATAGATATGTTTGAGGCCTCATTATTTGATATGTTTAATTATTTGAGTTTAATAAAGCTAAGGTAGGATGACCTAAGCCAACAACGTGAAGTAGCTAGGGGGTTAATAATAGAATAACAAAAAGCAGAGACCCAAGTAAGGGATCTCATTGACATTTTGATTAGGAACAACATTCCTAAGTCCAAAACTATTAGCTTAGCTCATTTGAGCACCATATTCAGAATAATAGTAGACAAGGTCCAAGACTAATTCTTGGATAAGGAATTTGAGTAAGCTTTTGATAGATGATAAAAGATTGATCATTAGAATTAAGAAGCTCCTAGGAACTATGTTGGTAAATCCTACCAAGACCACTACACTTGGAATCATTAATGAAGTTGAATACAAATACAAGGTCACTTTGGTAATGTAGTTAGTTAGGAGTAAGAGCTAAGGCAAGTCTGGTAGATATAATAGAATAATTTTAGACATGATCTTCATAGTCAAGGAGAAAATTATAGAGGCAAGGAGCATAAATGAAGCTATGGCTAGGGATGATAGAGACTTGGATGACTTAGTTGATCAAGAAGAAGTCTACCTCATGAAGCCAACTATGGACCTAGAGCTCATCAAATACCAACATCAAAAAGCAATGGAGCCTCTATAGAATCAACAAGGGGACCCTTCAGTAATGGGCCTACCTAGTAGATAATATTCCTTTTGTAAAAAACATTATAATATTTAGAATAGGAATATTCTTTTGTAAGGCATATGTTAGTTTGTTAGCATATTACCCCTAGGTCAGTCTAATTGTGAAAGACAAGTGTATTTTAGAACTTTATAAGGAAGGAAAGTTATCCTTATCTTTTATATGTATGTATGTTGTAACTGACTGGTTCACTACCTTATCTTTCTATAACAGGCATGTATGACCATCTTATAAAGGAGAGAATTTTGTATACTTGGAGCAATTAATATAATCAAGGATTTTTGCAAAGATTGTCCATATTTGATATGTCAATTACTAAAATAGTTTTTCTTTTAATTGCTAGTTTTGTGTCTTAAATTTGAATAGCTTCTTTGAATTCTAGGTTAAATTTTCTAATCATAGGGTTTCTAATTTATGCATATGTTAGATTAGTTGAAGGATCTTGGATTTGCTTCACTTCATTTTGTTTTATATTCAGATGTGCAAATGTTATTTGATTATATTATTAAATATTTAAAAGTAAACTCGATTCTTACTTGTGATTCTTTACATTATCCTTCAAAGTTTGCCTGATATATACTAAAATATGAGCTTAGGCTATTTTTCATTATATATTGATCTAAATACATACTCAGTTCTAATTGATGCTTTTTTATAATATTTGAGACTAAGATAGGCAATCACTCATTTTCTTTTCTACCTTACCCCTCTCTTTGATCTTTTTTTACACTAGATCACTTTAGTTTATACTTCATTACAAATATACATCTAGATTAATTTTTAGCTTAAGTTTGGATCATAATTATTGAGTTAACATAGATCCTCTTCAATTCACAAGGAAAAACCATGATGACTCTAACCTATCACTTATTATAATTTTTTTGGAACACTCATACATATCTCTGTCATTATTTTACCATAGGTGACATCAAGTTGCCACAACCTAATACTCATGCTCTGAATTCTTGAAATTCTAAAATGAGAAGTGTTATTTGACTACTAAGAACCTTTAAGGTGCATTTATAGACTTCAATAGGCATTTTTACTGGCACTAGAAGGAGGGCCAAGGATCATCTCTGTGAATTCTTTAAATCTTTGTTAGTCTTAGTGTGTTTTGATCTAAGATTAGTATATCTTTGTGTTTTTAAGTAATTTTTTTACTTAGAAGTATAAATATCATTGATATTTGTAGTTTTTGATGTATCTTTATGCTTCCTTAGAGAAATATCAAAGTTATTTGAGATTTGATGCTTGGTTTTCATAAATTTAACTTGAAATTTGAAAATCTATAGTATTTTAGTTTAGGACAGCTTGTTTTGATCAAAGGTTGGCATATCTTTCCTACATCTAAGTTAATTTGAGCTTAAACTTATAAAGATAGATCATATTATCATAATTGGATACATTTTTGAACTATTTTAGGCAAAGATCAACGTCCTTTACTATTATTTATGCAATATTTACAAAATGATCTTAATGTGTAGGTTTAATTCTTGTTCCTTATAAATATTATCCTAATACATCATATTTCAAACAAGATATTCAACTTTCAAGCTAGAATTGCCAAAGATTTGAACTAGATCACACTCAAAGATAAGGGAACCTTTGTTTGAACTTAAGGTTCATCAATGGGTTGGGTATGACAAAGGTAGAAATAGGAGACCTAAATATTTTCCAACTTTACCTCTTCAAGGTTCCTTTGCCTTTGACCTTCATCTAGGTGTGGCTTTGTTGGGAGAATCTTTAATCAATGTGCCAGGTGTGGTACATCATCTCCCATGTAACCCTGATAAGTATTTGCCTACATTTAGTCCAATTAGTATTACAATTATTAAAGAGCACATTAGGTCTTTTAAAGTTGTCTTAAGGTTGATAAATGTTATGTATGAGGATGTGGCTTGCAATTAATTCCCCTTTACCTTTAAGAATGTTGCTTATGAATGGTTCTTAAACTTTCCTAATAATTGCATCACTAGTTGGGATGGTTTCACTGATGTTTTTATAGATCAATTTGGTAAGATTGTCAGTCCTTGTGTTATTTACCATTAATTCACCACCATTAGAAGATATTTAAGTGAGCCTATTAGGTTATTTAATGCTATATTTCAAAAAATCTATAACAGGACCATAGAACCCTATAAGCTTGATGATGTTTTAGCTCTATAAATCTACAAGGGTGAAGTAGGTATGATGACCTCTATATTTTTGCATCGATCCATGTCAACTATAACTTCATTAGTTAGGGCCTATTCTAAGGTAGTAACCATTAATGATCAAATATAGCCCTAGGGACAAATGCCATATTATTTACTGAACATTAACCCACATATGTCCATTATAAACATCTTTCCAAACAATAACCAAAATATCCTAGCCTTAAATCAACTCCCAAAATTAAATCAATTGACATTGAGTCATGTTGCTCACAATCAAAACTTTGGATTTTTAAAACATCCTACTAATGGCTTCAATACAAATAATCAAAGGGATTTAATACCATCTACCAAAAATAACTACATATATAATTTTGAAACCCCTAAAAATGAGAATGAATCTATCCTAAAAATGGTCCAAAAGTTGAGCACTAATTTTCTTCAGCTACAAAAACAAGTTGGAACCACTGCTAAAAGCTCTAGTATGAACTTCTCTTTTCAAAGGTATAATAGGCCAAATAATATATTTTAGAATGATAGTTTTCATAATAATAGGAATAATGAGCCATCTTCTGAAAAGAAGACCATGGACATTAACCTTACTGATATTGCATTACATGATTATTATAGATTACATTACATAGCTAAGTATGGTGAAATTGACTAAATTGAGTTTTTAAAATATTTTGAGGCTTTTTAGGAAGAATTAGATACATTTGAATTAGTCCTTAACAAGGATAATGGTACATGTGTTTTTGGATCCAAGTCATTTGATCAAGCCTTCATGGTAGACACTTTTGATTTTCTTTTTCAAGAAGAGAATGAACTTGATGAGATCCCTAAGGAGATCCAAGCCTTTCAATAGTTTTTGAATAAGACCTATCCCTTGAGGAATAGAGAGTATAAGCTTCCCTTTACTACCTCAACACCTCCAAATAATATTGGAACTCATCCAGACACTTCTTCAAACAATAATCTTGAGCCACCTAAAGGGAGTACTTCTAAACCTAACATTGATATTCCTAGTTTTTCTAAATTAGGATATAAAATTATTGAGGATATGAATAAAATAAATGCTAACATCACTTTTCATGAACTTAATTAGATTATATATCAAAGGGACCTCTTGTTGGAGTCACTATCAAATAAGTCCAACAAGCCACCTAAGGCTGACCATGCTAATGTGACTGTACACAAAGCCAAAGTTGAATCTCCTCTTTTCTTGCTCACTATTAGGATATTTGGTAATAATTTACATAATTGATTATTATATTCAAGAGAATCTACCAACATCATGCCTTTAGTTATATGTAAATTAATTGGTTTGACTCCTATTAAGTCTAACAAGGTTATCACCCAATTAGACAAATCTAGAAAAAAATTTATTGGGGAACTTTTAAATTCATATGCAACTAGCTTTTAAGCTTAGAGTGTATTAATTCATTGATATTAAATTTTTTGATATACCTAATGTTTATTGAATCTTGTTGATCAAGGAGTGTACCAAGGCCCTGAATGGTTACATGTCCATAGATTGCTCATGTGGCTACCTTGGAAGGAAGTTCTTAATCAAATCAAGGTTGAGAGATAACCATGGATGAAACACATGATAATGGAGTAAAATGTTTTGAATGAGAGGGTTAAGATAATTGACTCAAACTTATGGGTTTTCACCCTAGATACTGATAAGGTACATGATCCCAAGAGTGTTCATGTTGTTCTTGAACTATGGAAATTGCATTTAGACAGTGTTAGGTGTAAGGCTAGATCTAGAATAGGTATTGTTCTTACTAATCCCATTGGTGAGAAATACCATGTTTCCTATAGAATCCAATTCCCTTACACTAATATTTTTTTTGAATATGAATCCCTCATCCTAGGTTTACAATATTCTATAAATAATAAGGTTTAAGAATTTCTAGTTTATGGGAATTCAGAACTAGTGGTCAACCAAGTAAGAAACAAATACCAATGCAATCTCTCATATCTTAAGAGGTATAAGTTTAGGGTTTGGGATTTTATTGATTCCTTTGATACTTTTATCATTACCTCCATCCTAAGAGAAGAAAACCAAGCTACTAATGAGTTGGCATCTATTGTAGCCAACCTCATGCCCAACCAAGATTTCCCCAATTTTAGCATTGAATTGATCCCTTATCCTTTAATGCTTGATAATGTTAACCATTTTCAAGTTTTTAGTGATGATCAGTAGATATTATATTTCATGACCAATTTTGAAGCATTTGATGCCCATATTATTGATAAGACTAATGAAAATGCATTTAAGGAAGACAAGTTTGATGGTAAAGTCATTCAGTTGAATGACAACAAGATCCTTAAGCATAATTGATTTAGAGAGACTATTTGATTAGGACAAATTGGTTGAGATTTATAAGATTCCCAAGGTCAGTGGGAAGGACTATAATGTTGTTGATCTTGGTTTGCAATATCAACCCCAACTAGTAAACATTAGAAAACACTGTCTAAACATTGAGAATAAGAAATCTAAAGAGTTACTTACCCAATACAGGGATGTCATTGCATGGTATTACGATGACTAAAATATATTTGATCCTAAGCTCATCATCACTCACACCATCCCTCTCAAAGAAAACTATAAACCATTTAGGCAAAAACAAAGGTTTGTAAAACTTGTCTTATATCTAATGATTTTTAAAGAGGTTAAAAGACTACTAGATGCTAAGATAGTCTTCCCCATCAGGAATTCTACTTGGGTGGCTAATTTTGTACCATTTAAGAATAAGAATGGCAAGATTAGGCTTTATATTGACTTCAAGAACTTAAACAAAGCATCAGAAAAGGACAACTATCCTCTCCCTTCTCTTGACCAGGTTATTCAAGATGTTTTAGGTTCATCTATGATGTTGTTTCTCGATTGATTTTTAGGTTACAACAAGGTGTTGGTTGATAGAGAAGACATGATGAAAAAAACCTTCACAACCAAGTGGGAAATTTTTCTTACAAGAGAATGTCATTTGGGCTAATAAATGTAGGAGCTACTTTTTAAAGAGTTATGGATGATGCCTTTTAAGGCCTGATTGGTAAGTGTATTATTATATATATGGATGATCTAATAGATTTTTCTAAAAATAAGTAAGATAAATTCATGCACTTATAAAAAGTGTTTAAAAGATATAGAAGGTATGATATTTCTTTAAACCCTATGAAAAGTATTTTTTTGTTATTGAAGGTAAACTGTTAGGACATGTTATAACCAAGGATGAGATCTCTATAGATCCTAAAAGGGTAGATGTTATATCTAAAATAGAGTCCCAAAATAGTAGGAAAGAGCTAAAGTCATTCTTTGGTAAGATAAACTTTGTAAGGAAATTCATTTATGGATTTGCAAAAATTATCAAGCCATTAAATGACATGTTGAAGAAGGATGTCAAGGTATCATGGAATGAATAATTTAGAAAAGAATTCAATGACATTAAGGAGGCCATTATCCAAGCTTAAGTCTTGATAAGTCTTGAATTTTCAAAGGACTTCTACCTCTATTCAATTTCCTCTAATCATACCATGGCTGCTATATTGACTTATAAAGTTGAAGGGCATGATCACCTAATAGCTTTTATGAGCACTAATTTTAAGAATACTAAGTTAAACTATTCATTGATTGATAAGAAGGAATATGCATTAATAAAGGTAGTAAATAAATTCAAACATTATATCCTTAGAAATAAGATACATGTTATTCTACTTGACCCTACCACAAAGTTTATGTTAAGATAGAATGAGCTCAAAGAATGTAGAGGTAAGTAGATGTTAGTTTTGTAGGAGTATGGAATAGAAAGATTGGTAAGGTGCGAAGGTCTGATCCAAATGATTGATAATACTATCCCTAAGTTAAGTATTATGTAAGTTCATCAATATAACTTCCAAGCTAGTGAATGGTATGATTCTATTATTCATTTACCAATTAATGGTACCTATCTTGTAAGACTAGCAAGGGAGTAAAATAGGGCTCTAAATCTCAAAGCTACTCATTATCTGATTAAGAATGAAGTCTTATATAGGAAAAAAAAATTAGGGAGTCTACCTCAGATGTGTTTTAAAAGAGGAAGTTGCTTGAATCATGAGTACCTTCCATGATAAGTTTGGCAATGGACACCCATAAGGGAAGACTACTACACATAAGATTATCAGAGCTAGTTACTATTGGCCAAATATCTTCAAGGATGCTCAAAAGCATGTGAGATAATGCCACTCTTTCCAAATTTTTAGCACGAAGGAGCCTAAGGCAGTAATGCCTCTATAACCAGTCATGGTTGATCAACCATTTTCACAATAGGAGTTGGAATTTGTAGGAGTGATCAACCCAAATTCATCTAAAGGTCATAAATTTATCTTGACTACCACATATTACTATATAAGGTGGTCTAAAGACATATTACTATACAAGTTGGTCTAAAGCTATAGCCACCAAATAATGCAAGACTGAGGAAGTGATCAAATTCATGGAGGAGAACATCTGTAATAGGTTTGAAACTCTAATCTTTCTAGTGTGTGATAATGGATATATATTTATATCTATAGAGATGAATGAATGGGCTTATGATAATGGCATTACTCTCAAATTTTAATCCAACCATTATCTCGAAGGTAATGGAGTTTCTAAGTATACCAATAAAAATTTGATGAAAGCAATCAAGAAATATACTGAAGATAAACCTACGACTTGGAAAAAGTTGCTCAAGTATGCATTATGGGTAGGTAGGATCAGGATTAAACAAGCCTTGAAGGCATCACCTTTTCTATTAGTCTATGTCTAGGAACCAATCTTCCCTATCACTCTTAAGTTTCCCACATACATATTCATACAGGAATATATGGAAGAGGGTTAGGAATTAGAAAATTCAAGATCGTTGGACATAATTTAAATGAAAGATGCAAGGGATAAAGCCTTTGCTGATTTTATTAGACATCAAACCACATTGAAAATATCGTTTGATAAAAGATCAAAGATTAAGGTGTTTAGATGAAGGGACCTAGTTCTCCTTTATGATAAAGCATCTGAGCTTAAAGACAAACATGGTAAATTCACACCTTTGTGGATTAGACCCTATCAAGTTGAAAAAACATTAGGGAACAACACCTTCAAGCTCAAATATCTACAAGGAGTAGAGTTCACATTTCCCACCAATGGACAATACTTCAAGCACTACTTCTATAATACTCCTCTTGAGGTATTTATGGAGTAAACTATAAGATGGTTAGATGTAGTGAGGTAGGTTAGTTATTTTATTTCAAGTTCTTTCCTTCTTGTCCCTTGTTTATATATAAGCATGTATATAATTATTTTCTTTAATTTACTTTCTTGCTTTCCTACTTTATGTTGTGTGTTTTCTTTGGTTATCTTGTTCCTTGATTCTAATAAGTCTTTTTTGATAATCCTAAGCTCAAAGTTAGGTAGCTTTCTTGTAAATCCCAAAAATTTATAAATGTATGTGTGTACCTCATAAATATGATGGCGATGGTTCAAGGATGCAAGCCTAATGTTATAATTTGAAGAAACTAGTAAAGACCAATAAAAGAAGCCAATCATTCCATAAGAACTTAGGCATTGTCTTGACCTCAAATTAGTTTTAAGAAGATTTTCACTTGGAGAGTGAGAGCTCAAACTATCATTGTATAGCCACACTAGCACTTAATCAACATCTTTGCCTGGTGTAAGGGTTACATCTATAGGTGATTCTCTAAAAATCAAGCACTCGACCAAATCTTAAAACCTAGCTATTTTGGTTCCCAACCTTGATGAATGCACAAATATCTAAAGCTAATACAAAAAAGAAGGATTCAATGAAAATTCAAATGTTTTATAAGCATAGGTGATTTTGTTAATCTCCATATGGTTATGGATGTCTGAATGGTCGTGGAATAAGGCCTTAAGTAGAGCTAAAGGCATCTCTATTGGGGATATGGATGTCTAGCTAGTAGTAGAGCAATGCCCAAGCCTTCCTTGAGATAAAAGCATGGTTATTAATGAATATCTAAACATGCTCAAAGTTAGTGTTAATGATTAAGATCATGAAACCTAGAAGTTGTTTCTTGAACGCCATGACAAATAGTAAGTGGAATCAAATCACACATACAATGTGGCTATGTCTGGATATTTGACCCTAATTCTACAAGTGCAAGGTTTGTTTCAACCATAATCTAATCTGGATAATGATATTGATCAAGTGGAGTGGATGACTTAATTATTTGTCTAAGTTAGAGTCTCTAGGTTCTAATATCTTGTTATGTTTCCCCCATAAGTCACCATTTATTGAGGCCAACATACCCCCATTTTTGAAAATTGGGGCCCTTGAGAAACCTTGAAGATTAAAAATGAAAATATGGCATGTTAGGATCATTTGTAGACTTTTAATACCATTCACTTTTTAAAAAATTAGTTTATTAATCATATTTTTCTTTAAATATGCCTAACATTACTAATAAATGATCTTCATTTTTTAGTTGTAGGTTCCATGGTGTTCTTCCTAACAAATTCATGTTCCAAAACCCTGGCAAACCCCTCAGTTCAAATTTAAAAAATGGTGGGAGCTAAATTGGTGGGACCTTTTAAAACCCACTTTGTACTAAATTCTTGGTCCCCTTTATTATTTTCCCACTTTAAATTATTTATATTTCTAAATGGTCTAATGTTAATTTTGTAGGGTCCCTTTTAATATTTCCTAGCCTAGTCCCTTCGATTCATAACTTAGCCTAAAGTTTTAATCTTGAGTCCCCATCATATTTATTAGTATAAAAGAGACCTTAGCCTTAACACCTTAGCCTAAGTCTTTTATATCACTATGGGTCCTAACTTAACTTCCTTGCATCTTGTAGGATCCAATGACCCTCACTTTATCAGAGTATTTGATCCAACAAAGCAATAAAGACCCGAGATTAGAATTAAATAGCATGCATCTTAGAATATCTAATGATCCATGCTTCATTATGGTAAAAGGATCCAATGGCATGAAGGCCCCAACAAAGATGAGCCCTTAGCCTTCATCCAATGGTTCTCACTTCATCATGAAGACTTAATTAGATAGAATGAGCCATAATTGAAAGGTCAAAGGATTACAAAAGGCCTATAGGATTGACATATGGCAGCCTTACATTCAAGGATTAAAAGAAAATGGGTCTCACCTAATAAAAATAACCAAT
This sequence comes from Torreya grandis, assembly GCA_037957365.1. Taxonomy (NCBI): domain Eukaryota; kingdom Viridiplantae; phylum Streptophyta; class Pinopsida; order Cupressales; family Taxaceae; genus Torreya; species Torreya grandis. Next base: position 1,727,414 of record JARHVA010000459.1, read on the forward strand.
CATGAGCAAGCTCTCAGATCACAATCTTATGGCTCTCACTTACTCATAGGACCTCGATTCAATAGAGTGTATTAAGTCAAAAAAATTGGGAAGCCCCACGAAGAATCCAAATGACACTCTCACATTTGGTCATAGGAAGTTTACAAGCTTAAAATTAACATTCTCATGATCATCGAATAACATTTTCAATAACGTATTTGACATGCATGCGACCATCAACTTTAAGCCCATAAAATTAAAAGTTTCACTAGTTCAAAATTGAAGTTCACGTGACCATCATTTGACATCCATAAGGACATATTTGACATTTTTGAGGCCATCAAATTTAATCTAATGAATTATTCTACTCAGGATCAAAATACACTCCAAAAAGTTGTTAAAAAGCTCATGAATTTCCATGCAGACTAATGGAAGCCCTCAAAATATTATCAAACACTGGAAATATTCAATCTACAAATATGGAAATGGTCTTATGGTCTAAGTATATGAAAAATAAACTTATTATAAGTCTATACTTTAATGTCTCCATTTTATTTTGTTCAAATACTGTAAACCTTAAACTATAGACTTATACTAAGTCTTATCTTAAAAGAATATTTATTAGTAGAACTTAGACCAAGTGTCTCTAACCAAGGGTTTTAGTGTGTTTGTTAATTCAATAAAACCCTTTTTTGACATTAGACCATTATATCATTTTGACCCCTTTGAGCATATTCTATAGACTTGACGTAAATATTTTTAACTCAAAGTATACATTGTGTTTATCTAACATAGTGTAAATTTTGGCCTAAAATATTTAACCATGGTATCCCTTGTATAAATCAAAAAAACTTAGGAATAAATACTTTAGTCTAAAGTTTATTTCATGTTTAATAAACATGAAATAAACATTATACTAAGAGGTTTAAACCTAAGTCCCAAATTAATAATGTGCTAACTTAAAACTTGGACTTCTTTGTAGATCAATGACGCACACTTCATCATGGGAGGATGATCCAACAAGGTAAATACCCCATGAACTTTTCAATGGAGTCCTAAGAGCCCATAAACTTTATGAATGGAAAAAACACATTTGAGGCAAAATTGATAGATGATCCAACAGGTCACACTTCATCACGCTCTATGATCCAATGTCATGAAAGCACCAATGACTATTCAATGGAACTTGAAAGGCTCATAGAGGTGCCAAGTGGCATAACCATAGGGCACTATAACCAAAGAGCTAATTAATAGGTAAGATCCTAGATCATAATCAATGGCTCATGCCAATCCAAGATTTTAATCCAGCAGAGTGAAGAGAATAAGTCATTTTAAATACCAATAGCTAGTGCTCAAATGCATTTATGAAAATTATCATGAAATGTCTACATCATTACCACATAAGCGGCACACAAGAAAAAATAGACAAACAAAAGATCTTGTGGGATTGAAAATGTGAAAGTATAAAGGCAAAGATCCAAATCAAATCCAAGGCAGGTATAAACAATAGTATAGATATATCCTAACATTAAATCTCTAAAACCTTAAACCATATATAAAAGTGACCCAAACAAACTCAACAAGTTACAATTTGATCTAAAAAAAGTTTGATTGTGTTTTTAAATGAAAAATAGCTACCACAAAGACCAATTTGAAATCTAAGGTAAATATATTAGCAATTATAAGTCATGGCATCCTGTAGACAAAAATTGAGAGAAGAGATAGAGATTTATCTATCAACAAATAATGAAGGTAGGATCTTCAAGGACATCAAGCAAGATAATGCATCCCTCAACAATGACAAAAATAATTGGTCTAAACTTTTATTCATCATGGATGAATTACAATCCATCACCAAGGAATAATAGAGGATTTATATAGTCAATAGAAAATACTATGACCTGGTTGCTATTCAAATGGTTGGCATTCACTATGCCACTGCCAAGCCTAAGGTACTTTATTGTATAGATATCCTTACTCCTATCTTTATTCATTGTAAGATAAATAAGGACAAGATCATCCATGAAATGACCTCCAAGAATTTTTCATACATCTCCCTTGTAGCCTTTGAAACATAATACAAGCTTTCCAAGCCCCATGTATACTTGCCCCAAATCAAAGAGTGGACCAACAAGCACAACCTGGATACCATCCTCTGACAATGTTTGCTCCAAGAGAACCATGTCTTCAAGTACCTTTAAGGGAGGATTCCTATTATATAATTTAGAGAGGGAATCAAGGTAATCATGACCCTATTAAACCAAGCATCAATATCCCCTTCCACCACATATGTAAACATGACCTGGGTTTCATATATATACTTCATGACTGAAGAAAATCACACCCCCCTTTTGGATAATTAATTAGTATTCACCTAGGTTTCCAATTTTTTTCCATTAAGAATAAAATTGGAAAGTAATTCTACATGATGTCCATTTAATTTATTCCCTACTTGATTATAAAAACTTCCCTGGCATCAATAACTAGTCTCCACATGATCAAACCACCATTTCCCACCGTTACTCCAAATTACACATATATAATTAATAGAACCACATAAAATTTATTTTTTATTATGTCTACCCAACCCTAGTAGAGGCTATCACAAGTTTTCCCATGCTTAGATTCCATATACTAATCAAGAAATATGTAGAGATGATGGGTGAAATATGGTTCTATCAAAACTACATAGTTATCAAGATTGAGGGAGTCATGTCCTCACCATATAGATTGCATGTGTATGTATCGATCAAGATAGCTAAGTAAGAAATTACTTCCAAGCTCATCAATGGATTTGATGGAATTTTTATGGAGAAGAGGAAGGCTCTTCTCCATCCCTTTCCTCTAATTATTAGAAGGACCATGTTGAAATATTAGAAACAGGTAGAAATCATGTCCAAACATATAGACTCATTTGGGGTTTAATTTGATGAACTTAAAATATGGGACCCCAAGAACATAGTAAGTGATCATTTGAAGGATAAGAAGCTACCCAACCCTATGTATATGCATTAGCTTGATGTTCATGACACTATTTACATTAAGGCAAATAACTATGAAGAAGTGTTCACCATGATCAAAGGGTGTAACATTAAGTTGAAGCATATGTTAACAAGTGAGGATAAACCAATAAGATAGGTATGGCAAATGCATCTTTTTTAATATCATTTGGTGCCCTCATCTTCTAAGCCACCCCAAGTGCAACTTCAAGTGAAGCAACCACCACCTCAAAGATAAATTAAATAAGGGCATGGGAAGGAAAATATGGAAGAGATACCTAGAGAGGGACCCTCATCCTCAACCTTGCCATAAGTACCACCTTCCCTAGTTGAAAATATAGATATGATTGCCTTAGAACCAAATGAGACACTTGAGGGTGCCCTTAAGGAACTTGCAGAGGCATATGCCATAGATGAATAAGGGGAATATATTAAAGAGACTCAAATCCAAGTAGGGGAGCCTAGAGAAGAGAAAGGAAAAGAGGTTACTCTCGATTTAGTATTGATGGTTCCTAAGGAGAAGAGGAAGGTAGAAATGGCATTGGTCCCTGTTAGATCCAAAAGACTAAGGTTGACTCTCACACATCCTACTAGTGGGATCAACCTATTCAGTGATGAATTCCACATTCATGGACCAATCATCCCTAATTGGTTTATTTATGGTAAATTGTAAAATATCCTTTCTCTCTCCCATTCATGCACCATAACAAAAGCTTCCAACATTGAAGTACATGATGACATTAAGCCATGGATTAGATATATAATGAAGGAATAAGAAGAAAGAAGAATTGTGGTCACTTTAGGCATAAAGAGCAAGAAATTGGATGCTTTAAGATCATCAGGTACCATAGGTGTAGAGGTCTTAGAGCCTCTAAAATTCACATGGTCATCCACACCCATGTAGTTTAATCCAAAGATAGATGGATTGGAAAGGGTCACCACTAAGAAAGCCATGGTGGGAATTGAGGAATTCACCTTCCAAAAGGTTGAACCTTTTATAGGTCTAACCCTAGTAAGAGGGAATCAACTTGGTGAAGCTCCTATCCATGAGGAGGATGTTGAGAGTTTAATTGAGGATCAATTAGCTCAATAAAAGGCTAGGATCCAAGGTATGAAACAAAGAATCCAAAATTTGGATAGAGAAAAAGAAAACCTAGAAACACAAGCCATTTTATTAATACCTAATGCCATGATAGATATGTTTGAGGCCACATTATTTGATATGTTTAATTCTTTAAGTTCAACAATGCTAAGGTAGGATTCTCTAAGCTAACAAGGTGAAGTAGCCAGGGGGTTAATAAAAAAATGGAAAAAATTAGAGACCCAAGTAAGGGATCTCATTGATATTTTGATTAGGAACAAGATTCCTAAGTTTAAAAATATTAGCTTACCTTATTTAAACACCATATTGGGAATAATAGTAGACAAGGTCTAAGGTCTAAGTGCTTGGACAAGGAATTTGAATAGTATTTTGATAGATGATAAAATATTGATCATTAGAATTGAGCAGGTCCTAGGAACTATGTTGGTAAATCCTACCAAGACCACTGCCCTTGGAGTCATTCATGAAGTTGAATACAATATAGGGTCACTTTGGTAATGAAGTTAGTTAGGATCAAGAGCCAAGGCTAGTATGGTAGAGATAATAAAAGAATCTTAGACATGATCTTCATAACTGAGGAGAAAATCGTAGAGGTAATGAGCATAAAGGAAGCTATGGCCAGGGATGATAGAGACTTAGATGACTTGGTTGATCAAGAAGAAGTCTACCTCATTAAGCCATTTGTGGACCTAGAGCTCATTAAAGACCAACATCAGAAAGTAATGGAGCTTTTGCAAAATAAATAAGGGGACCCTTCAGCAATGGGCCCGCCTAGTAGATAATATTCCTTTTTTAAAATGTCAAGATCCTACTCTTTAAGAGCATAATTGATTACCTTTGTATAAGCAACTAAACATGGAATTAAACCAAAAGTAATAAGTAACTAGAATTCAAAAATAGCACAAAATATGAGAAACAATACAATCTTGTATTAACACTCTTCCAGAAGGAAATACAATGAAGAAGTCTCACTCTTCCCACACCTCTTGGGTGTACAGTAATTTTCCCTCAAGAGTTCTCTCTCTCTCAATTACAAACCAACTCAAACACAGAGTTGTTCCCTCCACCAGTCAGTGACAATCAACCCAATGGTTGTTGTTGCCTACTGCCAGTCCACCAAGTACTCCAAGTACTCCAAGTAGATCTCCTTTATCTTACACAACCTGTAGATCTAACTAATCTTACTTACCATGTAGATCTCCCTGATCTTGCACAACCTGTAGATCAACTGATCTTACACACCTTGAGACAACCAACCCAATTTTTGTTCTTTCCTTCAAGTTGAGGATCTAATCCTTGTCCTTGATCCTTGATTACAATACAGCCCCATGGGTCTATTAAATATATCCCAAAACAAACAATAATTAGAAACACAGACTCAAGACTAAAATTAGTCTTTACATGCAAACTAATTGTTCATCTAAAATTAGACCAATTTTGGAAACACATGCAAATGCACACACACACACACATGTTGCCGACATTGATTCCTGTCTAAGTGATGCTGACTGACCCCTAACCGATGTCAGTTACTGTGTAATTGAATATGACTGACATCAGTTGATCAGATCGATGTCGGTTACTTTAACACTTAGTAACCTCCACCATTTGCATCAGTGAAGCTTTTAGCTCCACAACTTAACATAAAAAACATTGTAATATTTATAATATGAATACTCTTTTTTAAGGCAGATGCGAGTTTATTAGAATATTTCCCCTAGGTCAGTCTAATTGTGAAAGACAAGTGTATTTTATAACTTTCTAAGGAAGGATAGATGTCCTTATCGTTTGTATGCCTATATGTTGTAGCTAACTAGGGTACTACCTTATCTTTCTATAAAAGGAATCTAACACCATCTTATAAAGGAGAGAATTTTGAGAAAATTTATATACTTAGAGAAATTAATTTAATCAAAGAGTTATGTGAGGATTTTCCATATTGGATATGTCAATTACTAATATAGTTTTTTTCTCAATTGCTAGTTTTATGTCTTAAATTTGAATAGTTTCTTTGAATTTTGGGTTGTATTTTCTAATCATAGGGTTTCTAATTTGTGCATATGCTAGATTAGTTGAAAGATCTTGGATTTTTTTCACTTCATTTTTCTTTTTATTCAGACGTGCAAATGTTATTTGATTATGTAGTAAATCTTTAAAAGTAAACACAATTCTTACTTGTGATTCTTTACATTATCCTTCAAAGTTTGTCTAATATATAGTGAAATCTAAGCTTAGGCTATTTTTCATTATATATTGGTTTGAATGCATACTCAATTGTAATTGATGCTTTGTCATAATCTTTGATACTAAGATAGGCAATCACTCATTTTATTTTATGCCTTACCCTTATCTTTGCTCTTTTTTTACACCAAATTGCTTTAGTTTATACTTCATTATAAATATACATCTAGATTAATTTGTAGCTTAAGTTTAGATCACAATTCACTGAGTTAACATAGATCTTATACAATTCAAAAGGAACAGACCATGATGGTTCCCAACCATTACTTATTATAAAATTTTTAGAACACTCATACATATCTCTACCTCTATTTCACCACAGGTGACATCAAGTTGCCACAACCTGCTACTCATGCTCTGAATTCTTGGAATTCTAAAATGAGAAATGTTATTTGAACACTAATAATCTCCATGGTGCATTTAGAGACATCAATAGGTTCTATGGAGTTCATCTAAGTCAAATTAATCATAATTATTCTAGCTAAAATAGAAGCTTACATATTTCTCTTTTGATCATTTTTACAAATCTGTTATAGTAGGTAGAATATATTTGGGAGTTACAATTCATGTTTATAGGCTTTATCTTTATTTTAAACCATTATCATTATTTTTAATGCATTTTAAAACCCCTTCTAGTCAAACTTGATGATAATGTAGGCTACCTTGGTGGTGTAGAATATGGAAAAAATAGTATCTAAGGAGAAGTTTAAATAAGCTATAATACTAGCACTTAAGGTATAAAAGTTGAAACAACTCTTAAAACTATTTATTGATCCAATCCATGACTGAAATTAATATATAGTTGCATGGTATTATAATATATGTAAAGTAGTATCACATCCTTGAGAAGAATATGACTGTAGTTACATTGATTTATTACCTTGAGATTTTTTTATTTTAGAATAAAATTCACCATAACTCTTACTTATCTACTTGGGTTAATTTGGTTCCTCTCCACATCCATCTCATCTTGTAATATTTTTTGGGTAGGATATGGTACCAAAGCTACCAGTGCTATTTGATTTGGGGGATGATGTGAAAGTTTGATTTTATAGGGATATGGTTATGTTGATGGGTCATTTGGCACACTAACCTAGGTAGGTTGGGAATCCAACCAACCACTCCTAAAAAGAGAAGAAATATCATCAAGGTCTATTAGGTAATATTGGTTTTATGGATCATTCACTTAGAAATTACATTTCCTGAATGATCCATAAAACCAGTATTACCTATCACATTATTTGAACATATTCCAAACATGCCCCTCTTTCAATCCAAAACCTAGCAGTAATAGACCTTGATGAGATTTCTTCTCTTTTTAGGAGTGGTTGGTTGGATTCCAAACCTACCTAGGTTAGTGTGCCAAATGACCCATCAACATAACCATATCCCTAAAAAATCAAACTTTCACATCATCCCCCAAATCAACTAGCACTGGTAGCTTTGGTACCATATCCTACCCAAAAACTATTACAAGATGAGATGGATGTGGAGAGGAACCAAATTAACCCAAGTAGATAAGTAAGAGTTATGGTGAAGTTTATTCTAAAATAAAAAAATCTCAAGATAATAAATCAATGTAACTACAGTCATATTCTTCTCAAGGATGTGATACTACTTTACATATATTATAATACCATGCAACTATATATTAATTTCAGTCATGGATTGGATCAATAAATAGTTTTAAGAGTTGTTTCAACTTTTATACCTTAAGTGCTAGTATTATATCTTATTTAAACTTCTCCTTAGATACTAATTTTTCCATATTCTACACCACCAAGGTAGCCTACATTATCATCAAGTTTGACTAATTCAGGTGCACAAGTGGTAAGTTTTAATAACACCTCCTTTCAATGGATGAAACCATTACTTAAAATAAATAAAAATTTGATGGATATATAATTTCCCAAATTTTTTGTTGTATCTAATCTTATAGTTATTCCTCCCCCAAATAAGGCCAAAACTAGTACTAGGTTGGTTTTAAATTCCTCTAGAACCCAGTTTAGAGAAATTATTGAGTCAGATGTTGAAAAGAATGAGGAAGAGATGACCATGTTATATTATACAATGAATATAATCCATTTTGTTAAAGAAACTTATGGGAGTGACAGAAAATATTTGGTAATGTACTGAAAGAATGATAAAAATATTTAAACAAGATAATCTGACCTAAGAGTAATTGAAAGACCAAATCTGATAGCTCATGGGATATGTGAATTATATTTGGAGTCTAGTAGAGTCTCCAAAAACTTCTCAAGTAGATGATCCAACTCAAGTGCATGGAATCAATAAATATTTCATATCAACCATGATAAAATATAATGGTTATAGGAAGACCCTTGAGGCTTGGGTAGAATAATTATTTTTGGATGGATTGAAATATATTGAAGAGATGGTAAAATTGTGTGAAAATTTTGAGTCAAACCAAAATAAAATTGACTAATAAGTCAAGCATTATCAAAATGATCTTACCTTATGGTAAATTTTATAATAAGATATAAACGATATGTCAGCTACAAATTTTGAGATGTTATTTAGAGGGGGAATATTTGACAAAAAAGAGAGAATGGTATTTAGTATGATTACTTCAAGATCACATTGCACAAGATGAAAGTGTTGAATAAAGAAATGGAATATATAGAGAAGTAATAAAAATTTAAAAGAGGAAATATGTTCAAGTTTTTCTCAAATTTAGGGATCTTACATTATGATTTTATCAAAGAAGATGGTTCTGAATAACATTTAGTGAGCAAGATAAAGGGACAATTCATGAAATTGGTCAAAGAAGAGTTATTCAAAGAAGGTATTTTAAATGTTTCATCTATGTATATGCTCAGAGATATTAATAATTCACTAGAGGAAATGAATTCCTAGTTGACAAACTTTGTATACATCCTCAATTTGAATATGATGATATCTAACATATGGTTGATACACTGTAAGAACATTATGGTTCTCGAAGGAAACTATACTATTGAAGTAATGAAAATATTCAAAATATTCAAATTATATAAAGATAAAGGAAAATTTTTAAGTCAAATAGTCACTTAGAAAGTAGGTCCATCAAATAAAAATTCTCTCTCAAGGAAAGATCCTTATGCATTATCCTACTTCTATTCTGACTTGTTTTCCTCCCATTTTGTCATATTCTAAAATTCAAGTTTTTATTTTTTAAAATATGAAATATAAATATAAAATTAGAATATAAAAAATGGATAATGTGAAGGGTCTTCACATTCCCACCTAAATATATAAATAGGAGAGATGGCTATCGTTTAAGGTTTGTTTGATGTTCATTATAATTTCTCTTGAAAGGAAGGAGAATGAAACCTTGTGTTTATTTTTAAAATGAGAATATAGATCAAATTACATAGCTTTTTGTCTTGTGGTTTTTATTTTTAGATGTGCATTATTCATGCATTTAATATGTATAGCTCAACTCTTAAGCAATACTTGGTTTATTATCAAATTTTCAAAATATTTTTAAATTTTTTCTTATCATGTAGTGGAAAATGTTTTCATTTGTGTGTTCATGTGTGAACCTTCCTCCTCCTCTTTCATTTTTATTTCAAAGGTAGTAAGTAATAAAACCCAATATCAAATTCTACATGTAAATGTTATAAATAGGTTTATTTTTGTTTTCATTGTTTCCAATAAATGTAACCTCCCACTAGAATAGAGAGGTACTTTTTCCCCTTCACTTTTGTGAAAGAAACATATATATCCTAGTGCCAAATATTTCACCGATAGTTTTTGGCACCCACTATGGGACATTTTTTAGGTATTTTCATGCTACCCACCAAACTCATCACTCAAGAATTTATATAAGGCCATAAGCTAAGTGTTCTTCTCATACCTATCAGGGATTGATAAATATAAGTCAATTCTATAGTTATTTTCCTCCCAACTATCATCTTGTCTAAAAAATATTCATTAGAGCCAATAATAATAAGGTGTTTCTAACCCTTTCTTTGAATTACAATAAAAATCTAGTTTTAAACTATCCCCAAAAAGGACAAGTAGATTTAGTTTGACACAAATAAATTTTCCCTGTATAATATCTTTGATTAATGGCCATCAATTTCCAAATCTTGGTAGTTATGTCAGTATCCTAGGGTCCACAAATTTTATCTTTGGCTCTAGGTGACCAGCTTCATGAGTTACCCTTGGGATCAAATAAATATTTCCCTAATTTTACTAGTGATGGGAAATGACATTCATATGATCAAATAAAGGAATCTTCTCATCTTGTAGTATTTTGGGTCTGGAACATGAAGATGTGTCAGCCTAGATATTTTTAGAAACCCTTAGTGAAGGAGAAATATAATGGTAGTTATATTATATACTGGAATGTGATGAGAGCTAAGTTTGAAGAACCAGCTAGAGCTGAGCATAAACTCTTGGATCAACTTGCATAGATAAAAAAATAACTACACAAACCAATGAAATTCATAGCTAAATTTAATAAATTGATATATAAGATCCTTCATAATTCTTTTCCCACTTGGAAAATTATAAGTGATTTTTTTAATGAAAAAAATGCATGAAGTACGATTCTTCTTATGAAGGAATCAGTCACCAAACTTGGACTAACATTAAATTCAACCTATAAAGATAAAATATGACATTATCAAATCTTAGAAGCTTTAAAAAGATACATTTAAAAGCAAAGAATAAATTTTCATGGATCTACTAGTTTAAAAATAATAAAATGATCTATTAGAAATAAATAAACACATTCCCCATGAACATCAAGTTGAAGCTTATTATGACATAGCTCGGAGACCTTTTCCTCCATACAAAAATATTCTTCCTTATCTTCTAGTTATAACTCCAAATCTCACTATTGAAACAACTCCTACACAAGTTAATTTTTCATATACTTAAAATTTTACTAAATATCATAATGGCTCCAACTTCTTGGATAATATAATATTTATTAATTTTTTCACCATGGTAGAACCACATAGGAAGGTTATTTAGGAACCTTTGATCCTAAAATTCATGAACTTAATGGTGACTCCACTATGGTTTACTTAGAATATAAACCCATTAATGATGAACAAGATGAAATAGTGGAAGATATGAACAATCATTCTTATGTTATTTTCACAAGAGCTCAAAATGAAAAATTAAAAGCAACTAAGAAAGGTAAAGAAATAAATAAACATAAGTGGAGATAAAATATGCAATAAGTTCCCAAAATACCTCCTCTGAAGGTTATCCTCGATAGGGGCATGCTCTTGCCTAATTTTAACAAATATAATCTTATTGAAAAGTTAAGGAATATGACATCTTTGCATATGGTTTAAAATCTTGAAATTTTAAAATTTTTTGGTTCTTATTCCTTTGATATTATTGATCATGTGAATAAAAAATAAATAAAACTCGCTCAATTTAAATACCTCAAATCAAATCTAGATCAACTTAAGAGGTTGATTAGAATAATTCAAGGAGATAGACCTAATGCCTCTATAACATCCCTTCAAGAAGTTTTTACTATCCCAAAAACATCCTAATCTTTAGAATCATATGTCCACCTCTATGTAGAATGGTGAAAATTTGGACCCATTCTATGTTTCTCTTTTCATTAGAGGACTTCAATTGAATAATTGTATCATTAATTTTGGGGCTTCAAACAACATAATTATAGCTAAGGTATCACTTTCCTTGGGATTGGAATTCACTAATATGCTTGGTCATTATTATTCCATAGAAGCAAAGCAAGTTCCCATTATTATACAAATCAAAGATGTGCAAGTTTATCTAGCATCCTTTCTACATAAAAGGGTCAAGATGAATATGTTTGTATCATATATCACTCTATGTTATAAGATGATATTGAGCATAATTTTTTCTAAAGATCTTAGTGGGAAAATTCAACTAGATTGGACTCATTCTACAATCATGGTAAAGGAAGCTAAAGAAAATATTATTCCTGAACTGAAATCTAAGAATTTGGTGTAAAAAACAAAAGAATCTCAAGTAGATATTCTATATAAGGAGATAGGTCCTAGCACATACATGATTATGATGGAAAAAATATATGGAATTTCCTTAACTTATTGAATGAGATATAAATGATCTTCATACCTTGGAATTTGATGAAAGTTATTCATTTATAGATTCAGGTGTTGAAGTAATTTTTATTTCCCTTCAGAATGAGTTGTTCCCTTTCTCATACAAGCTCCAATTTGAGTGTACCAATGATATAACTTAATATGAAGTGTTACCTATAGGACTATAAGTGGAAAAATAAATGAGAATTTTAAATTTTATGGCATAGGGAGATGTATAATTAACAATGAAACAAGTACATAATCAATACCAAGTTAAGAATGATAGATTAAATAAGTATATAAATAGGGTATAAGATTGCATTAAAACTTTCAAAACCTTCAATATTGTAGTTGTGCCAAGGAAGGAAAATACTAAATTATATGATCTAGTTGTATCTACATCCTTATTAATTCCCCACCCCATAATACATAAGGATAAGTATAATATTAAACTAGTATACTACCTAAGAGTACCAGATAACTTAGAACACTGGAAGGTGTTCAATAATGATGACTAAATCATTGAAATCTTAGAACTAGTATAAAATTTTAAAAATTTATATCTCTAAGGGAATTTATCAACATATTGTAGACACCAAATTTGGCATAAGCCTTGTTTTACAATTTATTTAGACACTTTCCTTATATGGGTCTTAGCTAAGAATTAAGTACTCAATGGCACATGTTTATTTACATTTTCCCAATTTAATTTTTTATTTTCTATGTCTTTATGGCCCCTTTTTCCCATCCAAATTACTTTAGTTGGATTTTAAAATAGATATCTCTAACCCCTTTTGTCATTTTGAGGCTTTGCTTATCTCAAGACATGATCTATCAATAGGGTCAATATTGACCATCTACCTTGACCCATGCTAGTCAATCTTAGCCTTTGATATTTTTAATCCCCTTTTGGCACATTTCCATTTAAATTCATTCATTTTGATCATTTTGATGTTCTTTGGATCTGTTTTATGTGCTACTGGGTCTTTTAATTCAAATTATAAAATATTCCTATATAAATAGAGTTGATATAATACATTTATGATGCACATTATCACATTACAAGAGTTATACCAAAGTTACATGCTAATTACATTGATTTACTAGGGCTATATCTGAACTATTGTCACATTTTACATGCATATACCCATTTGATGTTTGAATTTTTTGTGCAGGAAACTATGGTTTGATATTTAAATTGCATATACATGAATTACAAAGGGTAAGAAGGTAGGAAATTATATTTATGATGCATGTGAAACATCATATAAAGAATCATAATCTCACTATTATAGGGTCAAGGTCAGCAATTGATACTTTCCACTTCTACTTAGTTCTAACTTAAACCAAAAATAACAATTAGTTTCAAAGAACCTATAATCATAAGGTCAAGATTGACCTAAATGGGTCAATATCAGAATTTTATATTATCTACTTCCAATAAATTATATCCCATAATAGAAACAATATCCAAATCCTAAAATGATCATAATACATCTACCTCTCACAACTTCATATCAGAAAACCAGTCTATACAAATCAAGGAAACATAACAAATAAGCTAAGTCTTTCTCTATCCTCTTACATTTATTTATTATGATTATTTGAACTTACATGTTCAATTATAGTTGTAAAACCATATTTTGTTCTTATTATATCAATCCATAGTTAATTTTTATTTGACTAGTTTTTATCTAATTGAAGGGTTATTATTATATAAATCCAATTTTAGATAAAACATATATGTGAACCTATATATCTTATTAAAATATTATTTATAATTTTTATGGATTAGGTTTTATATGTGGGAGTATGTTTTTGGATTAGATATTATCCTTTTCTTTATTTCCATCCTAGGTTTCAAAATATCTACCTCTACTAGAAACTTTAATAGTCCTCATCCCTTAGATTTTCTATTTTCTATCAATGTTATACCCTATGATTACTCTAGTGAATGGACTAATGATAATAATTATATGAATAACAATTTTAATAATATATATGAGGAATATTATTGTGAAGTTAATGATTATAATTAAAATTATGAATAAGCATATAGTGATGAATAGGAATAATCTACCACTTTTGAAATAAAAGATCCTAACTCCCCTAATCCTAGCTCGTATACCCATGTGACACCAAAACTTTATTCTTGCACCATTTTCTCTCATGGGAGGAAAATTAATTAAAATAAAATAAAAATATTTGTATCTCTAAATACATCATGATGATATAAGTTTTACAATATTTAAAGTGTGTTTCATGTGTTTTTCACTTCAATAGAAAGTTGAAGTACCTTAGGTACACTAGAGTTCCACCCAATCCCTATAATATCTTGGTGAGGATTTGTAAGGTCAAATAAAAAAATTCATGACCATTGTGACCTATTTTCAAAAACCAAAAAAACACTTACTACCACGAAATGAAAGTTTAAATATACATGCCCTCACAAAAGCATCTTTTTGTGCCACCAAAATAGCCAAAATGAAGTTAAAATACATGGGTTATGATCCCATGTCTATTTTTATGATTGATATCCCAAAAATCATTGACTCTTAGATCATGCATGTGGATATGAAATATTTAAACAATAGAATGAATGAAAAATATCCTATTTACATGGTTTCCCTTCTATCAATGAGTGACCTAATAGAAACAAATAAATTTCTTACCTCCGTTCAAGGCTTAGATATGGTGTTTGTGTGTGCCTAATGTTATAATATAGACACCACATAAATATAGTTATAATTTGGTGATTTTATGTCCAAGATAGAGCGTAATTCCATGGAAATGACTTGAATATTTCCTTTTAGTGACACCTACATGAAAACGAGCATCAAATCTAGGTAAACATTATGAGACAAAAACTTGTATAAAGATCTTACATCCATTAGGGTGGTCGAAGCATAATATAATATCCCTATCAAAACTAACAAAGAAATTTTATAGGTTAGATTTCAAATAATAATTTTTAGGCATGATCAATCTTCTCAATAGGGTGGTGGGTAATAGGACTACTATGGAGTTTCATTCCTAGATGGTCATGGATATGAGCATCATGTGCATTGAAATCAATATATTGATTTTGGAAACATCATTTTTAATGTGTTACACTAATATATCACTAATGTGGTGGAAACAAGAAAAATTTACATGAACTCATACCTAATATACACATTAGTAATGCAAATAATATACCCCAATCTCACTCAACTAGCTAATGCATGCCCTAAAATTAAAACACACAAGTTCTATCAATAATTGACTTAAGCGAAGAGTAATAAACACTTTAGATAGGTTAACAATACATTCACCATAAAATTATGTAGGCATTGAAAGAGGATTGGGGAGATAAGCTCTCTAATGAAGGAATGAATTATGTATCCCAATATGACAACTAATTCATTCAATTCCATAAGATCTCTTATATCAAAGTAGGAGGATTTTAAGGTTATCCTTTGAGACTCCCAAAGCTAGTGAGTAATAAAAAACATTTGATTTAAATGTGAAATAAAATTTTAAAAATGCATAAGATATGTAAGAAGAAACATGTGGTTGGTGTATTATTTATAATCACCTTAGGTCATTACACTCATAAAAATTTCATATATGCTTATAATATTAAAACTTCAATTGCCCAATTCACATTGTAATCTCACATGAGTATATCTTATTTTGACATTAAATGGTGTGTGAGAGATCCTCTCAAGGTAGGTCCTTCATATGCATATAAACCACATTTGAAGGATTAGTGGGCCATTTGTATAGATGAGTATGACTTACAGAGATACAATTAGGGCAAATTGAGTTTGGATCAAATCATAGCCTTCAATAATACTTGGACTACCTAAAGGGTTGATAAATGATGAAAGTTAACTATTTGACCCAGGTTACAATTAAAGAATCATAGCTTCATGTTTCCTAGTTTTAAGTTATTATATGCTAGAGTTAACTAATATGTAGGTTCTGAATAAGTTAGTAGTGCAGAGATATTCAATAATTTATGAGAGTTGATAAGGCATGTAAATATATAACTATATCTCTACCAAATTAAACTTCCACATCATCCTCCAAAGTAGTTGTAACTAATAGCTTTAATACCATATCCCACTTAATAGCTACTACATGAGGAGATGGAGGTGGATAGGATCCAAATCAACCCAATTCATAGAGTAATACCTAAAATGAAGGTTATTCTATAGTGAAAAATCTATAAGCTAATAAATTAGTGTAGCTACAGTCATGTTCTTCTCTAGGAGGCAATTTTTATTTATTGATTAATAATACCACATAACAATTTATTACTTTTAGTCATAGGATTTATTTCAAGTTTTGTAAATTAGGTTCTAACATCACCTCTTCTTTTTACTTATATTAAAACTCAAATTATACCACATTCTACACTAGAGAGGCAACCTACACCACCATCCACTTTGGATAATTCAGGAGCACAAGTGGTTAGTTTTTATGACACCTCCTTTCAATGGATACAACCATTACTATGAATAAAGAATAAAGTGGTGGATATATAAATCCCATATTTAATTTTTCATCTAATATTCTAGTTATTATTCCCCAAAATAAGGCCAAGGAAACTTCTAATATGGTCTCTAATTACTTTGGAGCCTAGTTTTAAAAATTATTGTGTCGAATGTTGAAAAAAATGAGGAAGAACTAGACATGTTAGACTATACCTTGAAAATAATTTTATTGGGTATAACCACTCATGATTATGGAAAAAATAATCTATGGTAAACTACCAAAATAATTATCAAAATATATTAATATTATGAGTTAACCCAAGAGTAGTTGAAAGACCAAATCTAATAGCTCATAGTATATGTGAATTACTTTTAAATCTAGTAGAGGCTCCAAAAACTTCATAAGTAGATGCTCCAATTAAATTGCTTAGAATAATAAGATATTCCATATCAACCATAAGTAAATACAATATATATGGGAATACCTTTGATGCTTGCTTAAAACATTTACTTTTAGATGAAATGAAATATATTGAAGAGATGGTAAAATTATGTAAGAAAATTTAGTCAAAGCAAAATAAAATTGACCAACAAATCAAGTGTCATTAAAAGTAGCTTAATTTATGGGAAAATATAAAATGGGATACAGATGACATGTTAGATAAAGATGTTGACCTACTATTCAAAGGGGGAATCTTTGATAAAATAGAGAATGATCTCTTATAGGATTAGCCCAAGATAATTTTACACAAAATAGAACTATTGAAAAAAGCAATAGAAGATCTGAAGAATCAATAAAAAACCAAAGGAGACAATATGTATGAATATTTATCAAATTTAGGGGCCCTACATTCTAATTATTTCAAAGAATATGTTTCTAGATGTGTTATCCCCAAATTTCATCAGCATGTAAAATTTAGGGGACCCCATTTTAATTTTCTTAAAAATAAAATCAAAAGGGAGAGAAATCTAGAGAAAAAGGATAAATTTATAGACTTGGATAATTTTTATTTCTAACTTTTAGAGTTAGACCCATGCTTGACAAGCATCAAACTCTGATGCCTGTAGACTAGTCATCAGACACTGACACCTACAATATAGTCATCAAACTCTGAGGTCTATAGCGCAACCCTTGTATGCTTACTCATTCCTCATTAATGAGGGCCTTTACCTATGTGTATAAGGTAATTTAACACCCACTATTTAATGAATCCATCCCCTTTTCATTTTATTCACTTTAGTATTCAATTTTTTGAGTTATGGTCTAATTTTCTTCTAGCCTTGGCTATTTTTGCATGTTTATTAGTGATTGGGGTCAATTATTCACTACATTTTTGTTTTTCATCATGATAGAAGCACTTAGGGTTTTAGAGTAATTTCAAATGATTTTTATTACAGATTGATTTATTTTCTCCACTAGTTTGCTTTTATCCTTTTATTCCGTAGCTAGTCAAAATCTATGACCTACTTTAAACCTGAATAACTCTTTGATCACAATGTTTTACTTGCTCAACACCCCTCTAGATTCATTGTTTACTATAGACTCTTCTTTTCCAAAACATTAGTTTTATACCTCTACTTATCAGTCCTCTTTTCCTGATGATAGATTCCTTAGACTACTTATTAGCCTTTAAACCCTAATGTTAAATATCCTAGCCTGCTCAATAGTCATATCTTCCTAAACATTGGAGTTCCTCAACTACCAAGCATCCCTCCATCTCTAATGTTAGAGTTACCACTTGGCAACCCTCCATCTCTAAATTTAGATTTCTCATAATGTTTAGTAGTCACATATTTCCACTTTGGATTCACTTATGAGCTCTTTGGTCTCCTATTTCCATCACACATAGTAGATGTCTGGAACACCCAAGAAAAAAGGTGTAAAAGAGAAGGTGGATGAGATGAAATACCAATTCCAAGGGGTTTCTCCTTCGATCATTGATCTAACATAGACCACCTAGGGTGTTTTTATATGGCTAAATTTTGGAATATAGTGAACACATATTTTTAAAATGACTAGACACAGAGCATTTATGATAGCAAAAAACCTCAGACCATCACTTTTTTATAGTGTCTACAATTGGTCATGGTAATGGCAAGTCACTATATAAAGATAATGGGGAGGTTAGAACCCCCAAAGAGAAACCATCTTGTAACTTTGCATTGATCATATTAAAGAAATGTTATAGATTCTAAACCACAAGGAATTCATGGAAATTACCCCAGAGATAGCTGAATAGTTTCATGAGGAGAACAGGGGTGATTCTTCTAGATCTCTAAGTAAGCATTGGATTGTTAAATCTAAAACATCCATATCCAAAGTCCCTAATGTGATTTCCCACAAAGATTTTAAGTTGGAAATTAGTAATATTATCATTCTCATCAATATATTAGTAGGAAATCCCATGGTAAGGGATTACTAAGAGTGTATGTTTTAGTACATCTAAATCATACATGCTAATAATAAATACATCAAATGGGATGAATTGATTAGTGACTCAATTCATAAGTAATTGTGTGAGGTGGTTACCATTTATAAATTATATGTGATGTTGTGCCTAATTTATGTATTTTTATGAAGGAGGTTACATAGTGGATTGACCACAGTGGGTCTGATGTCTACTTCCCACATATATCAGTACTACCTAAAATTAACACTAAAGGAGTATGTCAAAAACTTACACATAATAAATAATTCTTTCCTCTACTTTGTTATTTAGATGTTTGGTAAGGAGCCATATAATTAGTGCATATAAATTTTCACCACAATAGAGATATCCAAATGGGGTGGGTGGTTTATACCATTTCCCACATTCTCTTACATTAGGGTTTGTGGATGTGATTCCACTCCCTTCATTCTACCCTGGTATGTTGATGACTAGTGGGCCCTTATGGATTTAATATGATAGTTAATTTAGGCTTATAAGTTTTTGGTCACCAAACATAACTTTTTTGGGGCCCACTTTCCCATGACCATTAGTAGGTACACTTGTGCCACATTACACAAAGCAAAATCTATAAAATTAGATATGGCACATGTCACTCTTCATTCCTTTCATAGTAGGCCCTCCTTTGATGATAGGGGGAGGATTAAGATTATTTTGAGTTCCATATATAGACATGCTCCTTATTATGAGGATTTTTATATGGACTGTAATGATGAAAGAGAGGTCAAGCTTCTCAACTACATTTGATTCATGCTAAATAAATTAATTGAGTTCATCATATTCCATCTCCTTGAAAACCTAGACTTTAAAGATGATGGTGAGGTGGTATAAAGTAGTTAATTCCAAAAAGGCATCAATATGTCACCTCTTCCTAGGGTGGGTTAGATCCAACCTAAATTGACATATTTAGAAGAGCATATCTAAGGAGTCCTTGGGAGAACCCATACATGGATTTAAATTAAAAGGATAGATTTATATAATGTCAAACTTACATCACCCTGGAGATCTACAAATTTACCTCTTCTAGATCCAACAAAGTAGAAAGAAGTGAAGGATCAAATGACATCTTCTAGTGACACGTCTAATGATATTAATATTGAAGAGAAAGAAGCAGAAGAGCCTCCACCTCATCCCAAAAAAGGATAAATTAATAAGTTAATTGGTGGAAAAGGGACAACTTGGATATTAACAATATTTAATGAGCCTTAGAAAAGAGTCATCCATTCATATGGGTTGATTAAAAATACAACACTATAATTTGTAACATTATATCCCTCTTTGGTGATCCATGGGGCTCCTTATTCAATGGTGGTAATTCCTACACTTTCTATAGAGTCAAGAAAATTCCTTTCTCAAGTTTCATTAAAGGAGATGACTGAGACCCTCCCATAGAAAGAGGCACCTTTTCCAAAAGTAGAGAAACCTTTTTTTAAAATTAGAAAAGGAACCAAAGACAAAAAAAGTGTTGGAAAAAGAAGAATCTCAAACACCTCCTTAGGTATAAACATAAGTTGAGCTTACCATGGGTAAATATTTAGTGATTCTACCTATGATAGAGAAGGTTCAAGCTCAATAAAAGTCTTCAACATTACAACAAGATCTTGAGATACAGGCCCCTCAATGGTTAAATGACCTTGTGAGGAGGAGGAAAAGACAGTCCCACCATTGTTAATTGATTTTAGTACTCTCACTTCACCAATATTTTAAACCTCCAAGAAACCCAAGACAATTTCTCATACTATCATGGATAAATAAGGGGAAAGGTATGTTGAGGTTATGGTTCCCATCCTAGATAAATCTAAGGATGTAATCATAATTGGGGAGTACCAAATCTCATGGACTCATCTCAAAAAGTATAATGATGAGGGCTAAATGAGAATGTTTATATGGTTATTTGGTCATTGATCAATAAATATGATTGGGACAAAGTTACAAAGGTTCATTTGAATTAGAGGCTAGATCATCTCACATTAGTGATCCATAAATTAGTGAGCCTAGTTTAGCCTCAACTCTAGAATTACACACCAATGTAAGGACTCTGAAAATAGCTGATAAATTTTGGAACATGGGAAGATCCACTAAAGAATGGTTAGAGAAGCTCCTTAAGGATGGAAATAAGTCAATAGCCTCAACTATTGAATTCTATACTTTAATTGATGTACAAATTAAATATACTTACAATAATGAGGTTGTTTATAGAAAAGAGCTCAATAAACTAAAATGTTGGTTTCCTAGGTTTGAATCCCTTGCTAGAGTAGATGAGGATATTTTAGTTGGTGAAGGGGTTATGATAGAAGAAGACCAAGGAGATCGAGTATAATTTTGGATTTTACCAAAATTTGGAATCAAGATAATAAAATAATCCTTGTGAAAGTTTAAGGAGTCATGATCCTTAGCAACTAATCATGCATGTGATATCTAGGAAATAATTGAGAAGATTTCATGTTCATTCCTTGGAGATGGATGAAATGTGATTTTTATTGAAGATATAAAACAAGAATTCAAGTAGTTCATCTGAAAATAAATTGATTTATCTTATGCATTCAACTTCAAAGCAATGTGGAATTTCATACATTTTCAAAATTCTTTTGATAGACTAGATAAATATTTGAATGTATTTCAAATAATTTCTCAATAGATGATAAATATGCAAGTGGAGGTTGAAATTTCATATCAACACTTTAAATGCCCTGATCATGGGAAGGTTGAAAGGATACTATATAATTTTAAATAATATGAGGAGAAGTTTTGATACTCAAGGAAAAAGGAAGTCTTCACAATTGATGATGAGGAATAAGAAGAGTAGGTGCTAGTGGAGACACCCTGATTTACAACTCAGGTGTATTTTGGCATGACCTTATTAGCAAGTCAAAAGATGTGTTTTTGCTTAAAGGTTTTCTTAGTATTTTATATAGTTTAAACAAGTAAATGTGCACCTTGAAATGTGTAATTATTTCTATTTTTAAAATTTATTTTCCCAAGTCTTAAGGAATTATATTTCATATAAATAGAAGGCTTGCATGCCTCACCAAGGGATATCAATTTTGGCAATATTTTACAAGAAAATATATTTTGTAGGGAACAAAGGAAGAAAGAAATTTGTGTTTTTAAATAAATCAATAAAACTAAATTGTTTTAGGACTCTGTGTTTACTCTTAATTGTGAATAAATGATCTTATGTTCATTTATTCATATTATTGATCTATCTACTCTATTATTAATAAAATATATTAGTTGATAGTAAATTTACTTTAAATTAATGAATGTGATACTTAGGTCAAATTTGTGTTTGCTTACCAATTCACATTCTTTCTTTTTCCTCTCATTTAACTTTTTCTATTCTCTCTTATATGCTCTTCTTATCATATTTTTTTCTCTATACATATGCAAAGCCCCTAAATAATTATGTATATTTGTAAATATGTCAGGTTTGTGTTTTTTCCTACTTTTAAATAAATGAAAATTCACCTAATAATATAAGAGGGACTCTATCCTATTATACTATTGACTATGATACATGTATTAAATATTTGACACTTTTTACAACCAATAGTTTTTAGCACCCACTGTGGGGTATGTTTTGTGATTTTACCTGTAACCCAAAAATATTCATAAGATTGACTTTCTCTTTCATTCTAATGGAAAGACATTTCCCTGGGATATTAAATGTAAAGGAATATTTAAACAATTAACCTAAAATAATGACTCAATTTCCAATTGAATCCTAAAAAGAAAATAAGAATCACAAAGTATGTGAGTTTACCTACAAGTCTAAAAGCTAAAAATACATAAGGAGGTACCTTTGTGAGTCAATCTCTTGTTATTTATAGAGTTTTTTAACCTTTAAAAAAAAAATTAAATGGTAGTGCCATGGGGAAATTCCATCAAACCACTAGCTCTTTGATAGTTGTATGAGCTACAAAGAGGTTCACATTAGAACTTTCTTAAGTTTTTTGTTGATGAGAAATAACATTAGATGAGCAAATCATTGAATTACTTTACACATGTGGGATTTTAGGAGTTGAACATGAATATTTAGTTTTAATATTGTTTGTGGAAAGCCTTATAGATGGATCTACTTCTTGGTTTTATCATCTTGATGCAAGGTCCATTACCAACTAGAACACTATGAAGACTAAGCTTGAGGTTCATTTTAAACTAGTTGAGGATTGGCATGCATTTATTACTCAACTAAATTGAATGAATAAATATTCATGAACCCATACATTAATGTATCACCAAGTTCAATGGGTTATTGAATAAAATTCCTCAAGTAGCCAAACCCATAGAAGACAACTAGAAATGTTTCTTTATCAATGCTCAACTACTAGAAGTTAGTTTTCTCTTGAGAAAAAAATATTGCCTAATCTAGAGAAAATGAAATAATTTTATACTCAAGTTAAATATGATATGGTTATGGTTATGAAGTTATGAATGTATTCTTAAAAATATAAAGGCCAAGATTCAAATCAGGCGTCTGCCAAGTAGTTGATCTAGAAGCTGAAAAATGATATTATTGCCTTTAAAGAAATAATTACCTCAAAGGAATTTATCATCCACAAAATGATATCCATAAAAGGATTTATGTACCCAATAATAACCATCCAAGGTTACCATCTCCTCCTCTAGTCAATGCACTTTTGTAAATCGATAAGGATTATGTTTATGATGAGGATGAACTTGAAACAGAAGACCTAGGCTTTTAGGAGTATGAAAATAAATAACCTAGTGGTGACTCTAGTAATTATTTCATGGATTACGAGTGTGAATATGATGACTATGAATATGTAGTTAGAGATATGGATGGTCTTTCCTATGCAATGTTTACAAGATCTAAAATCTTGATTGAATATGTCAAAAACAAGCATGTGGCTGATAAGGTGAATCAAAATGAGAAGGTTATGAGTAAGGATGATCCTAAGGTGTCCCTTGCACCTATAATCCTTATTATAGGATCTCTTTTACCATGTCAAATGAATAAAAAATATCTAAAATCTAAAAAATTCATTTCATCTCCCACTCAAAATTCAAAAAGTCAAAATACTCATGCAATTTTGAAAAATAATATGGCCTCAATGCATGAAAGCCTTTATGCCACATCTTATTCACACATACACATATTTTTTTTCTCTTGAGGAAAAAAATTCCCTAATCTAGATAAAATTAAATAATTTTATACTCAATTTAAATATGATATGGTTATGGTTAGGAAATTATGAATGAAATCTTAAAAATATAGGGGCCAAGCTTCAAATCAGGAGTCTACCAAGAAGTTGATCTAGAAGTTGGAAAATGATATTATTACCTTTAAATAAATAGTTACCTCAAAGGAATTTTTCATCATCACAAAATGGGATCCCTAAGAGGAATTATGTACCCAATAATAACCATCCAAGGTTACCATCTCCTCCTCTAGTCAATGCACTTTTGTAAATAGATGAGGATTATGTTTATGATGAGGATGAACTTGAAACAGAAGACCTAGGCTTTTAGGAGTATGAAACTAAATAAATTGGTGGTAAATCTAATAATTATTTCATGGAATAAAAGTGTGAATATGATGAATATGAATATTTAGTTGGAGATATGAATGGTCATTCCTATGCATTGTTTACAATATCTCAAATCTTGAATGAATATGTCAAAAACAAGAATGAAGCTGATAAGGTGAATCAAAATGAGAAGTTTATGAGTAAGGATGATCCTAAGGTTTCCCTTTAACTTATAATTATTTTTATAGGATCTCCTTTACCACCTCAAATGAAGAAAAAATATCTATAAGCTAAAGAATTCATTTCATGTCACACTCAGAATTCAAAAAGTCAAAATATTGATGCAAATTTGAAAAATAATGTGGCCTCAATGCCTGAAAGCCTTTATGCCACATCTTCTTCATGCATTTCCTCATTTTAATTATTATACCATTTCAATAAATATAATATTTAAATGTCTTAAGAATAATATTTAAGATCAAATTTGGACTAGTTGAATCGACTTTATCATTTCATCAAAGGAGGCTTATATAATACAAACAAACCCAACTTCAAAGGGATCCTAGCTACACCCTCAAATGTTAAACCTTAAACTACTACCATGGTTGTGTCTAATTTTCCTTTTAGTAATAAATATCCATTCTATATATTCATTTTCTTAAAGGGTTATAAGTTGAGCAATTACATTATTGATATTATTACTTCAAACAACATCACGCTAGCTAAGGTCACTCATTATCTAGGTCTTACCTGTATGAATAATTTTCGTAGATGTTTCTCCATGGATATAAAATAAGTCTCATTAGTTGGCCAAATAAAATATGCACAAGTTGCTCTATATTTTTTCCTATATAAAAGGATTAAAATGTCAATCTTCGTGGAAAACATTCCATCCACATAGGTATGTTGATAAAAATAAGCTTTTATAAGGATTTTAGTGGTGAAATTTAGATGGACTTATTTCATGCCACTTTTTCATTCAATGGTATCAAACATAAGTTAGAAGTTGAATCAAAGGCTAAACTTACTATATGTAAATCTAAAGATCTAAGGGATTATATTCTTTATGAAGTTGTAGGTTTTGGAAACTAGTGATGATATCTAAAATAGAAATAGATATGATATAATTAGTGGAGGGTTATTCTAATGATGTTTGGATTATTTAATTTGATGAAATTTATTCATCAATTAGTGTTAGATTAGGGGTCATTATTATGTTTACAAACAAGTAATTTTTTTCCTTTTTCTTTTAAGTTTTAGTTTGAGTGTACTTATAACACCATAAAATATGAAGCCTTGCTTCATAGCTTGCATACAACTGAAGAAATGGGAATCCAAAACTTGAAGGCACAAGGGTATGGAAAACTTGTCATGAGATAAGTTATAAATCAATATTAGGTGAAGATTTACCACTTAAAGAATTACACGAATAGAGTTTGGGATTTTATTAAGGCATTTGAAGCTTTTTTAATTGTGCCTATTCAAAGAGAAGATAATGTCAAGGCTAATACACTTACCATTTTAGCATCACTTATGATTCCTCCCTTGAGATTGAACAAGGTAAATACACCATTGATATCATGTCTATGTTGAGTGTACCTGATAATTCTGACCATTAGCATGTTTTCAATAATGATGGATAACTAATTACCTTCTTGGAAAAGGTAGAAAAGTTTAGGAATATGTATTTTGAGGTTAGAAATTCTACTTACAAGGTATCACATGCACAATAATATGAGAACCAGGATAATGATGCCTCTTCCACCATAGGATCCAAATGATCTAAGAATCTAAATATTGGTGAACATGAAAAGGTAATTTAGCTAAATGGAAATAAAACTTTCAAAGGTTTGGTTTCCCTCGAGGACCTATTTGACAATCAAAACAGGTACATAAAAGGGAAAACTCAACATCAATCTTTAAATTCTTATGAATATGAACAAGTGAATATTTGCACTTCTATAAAACCTATATATTTTAACATTGGTAAGATTTGTTATAAATATGAAAGGGATAAGTTTATCAATATATTTAAGATATATAAATATGTGTTCACTTGGAGTTGTGATGATCTCAAACCCTTTAGGCCTAAATAAATGAAACACAACATTTTGTTGAAACCAACTACATCACATTATCACTAAAAGTAGAGGCACTATAATCTAAAGCTTTACTAAACATTTAATGTTGAAATATAAAAAATTTAGACACACGTATTATTTTCCCTATCCATCACTCTAGTTTGGTTGCCAATATCACACTAGTCTATAATAAGAATGGTGAAATTCACATCTATGTCAACTTTAAGAATCTAAATCAAGCATCCCTTAAGGATAATTATCCTCTACCCATTATGGATTAGATACTTCAAGCTATCATCAGATCATAGAATCTTTCTATGCTTGATGGGTTCTTAGGGTATAACCATATTGAGGTTTTAGTTGAAGATCAACATAGTACAGCATTCATGACATCTTAGGTAACTTTTACATACAAAAGAATGCCCTTCAGCCTCATCAACATTAGAGCCACTTTTCAAATGGTGATGGATTTGGATTTTCATGATCTTATGAATAATATCATAGTGGTCTACTTATATGATCACACAATTTTCTCTAAAATGTGTGAAGATCATTATGATCATATGGTAAAGGTTTTTGACAAATGTCAAACCCATAGAATTTCATTGAATCCCAATAAATATGTGTTTAAAGTGACTAAATTAAATATTACTAGTCATATTATGTTAAATAAAGGGATGAAAATTGATTTATAGATGGTTCAATCCATTTAAAACATTTCTCTCCCTACTAGTAAACAAGGTTTTTAGTCCTTTTTTTTTAAAGTGAATTTATTGATGAGGTTCATACCTAACTTTGTTGAGATCACTAAACATATATCCAATATTATAAGAGTTAAAACTAATTTTAAATATATCAAAGAAGGGAAATAATCTTTTGATGAAATTAAGACTTCCATTTTGAGATAACCAACTCTAATTTACCCTGATTTCAATAAGGAATTCACCATTTATTGTTATGCATATGAGCATACTCTATCAATAATTTTGATAAAAAATAATAAAGGCACTGAGTCACCTATAGATTTCATGAGATATGGATTGAAAACTTAACAGCGTAAATATTACCCAATTTATAAGCACATTTACACAGTAGTCAAGGCCATTAAGTAGTTTAGATACTACATTTTGAACTCACACACTATTGTCATGGTGTCAGATCCAGTGGTCATATCCATCTCAAATTAGCAAGAAATTGGTTGGAAATGAGGAGTATGGATATAAAAGGTATGAGAATATGATTTTTACATCAAACCCACTAAGCTAGTCTAAGGTTTTGGTTTTTATCAGCTAATTATTGAGAATAATCCTAAGTACACCACTGACAAAGCTCAAGAGCAAAAGTCATTAGATTAAATACCTATGGTTCTTTTTGTTGGCACTATAGAGGAATGGTACTCAAACATAGCTCACATTATCACATATAGAGAGTGTCTTAAATGTTTAAGTTCTAAAGAAAAAATAATGATAAAATTTAGAGATACGAGGTACATCATATGGGATAATACTCTCTTAAAGAGAGGTATTGATGGCATGTTCCTTAGGTGTGTTGATAAGGATCAACATAAGAAGTTATTGGAAAATTTTCATATAAAAGCATATGATGGTAATTTCCCATCATCCATCACAACACACAAGATCCCCAGGGATAATTACTACTGACCCACCATTTTCAAATATGCTCAAGAGTGGGTATATAAATATGAAGCCTACTAATAATTTGTGGGAAGAACAAAGTTTGCATCCCTCCCTTTGAAATTAATAATAATTGAGGAACCATTTTATTAATGGGGTCATTATTTCATAGGTGTGTTAAATCATCATTATAATGTCGATCACACCCATGTCCTTTCTGTGATAGATTACTTCATAAAGTGGGTTGAGGCTATTCTATTTAAGCAAACTACTTTTAAAGTAGTGTGAAATTTCATTAAGGAGAATATCTTGGTTAGGTATGGTGTTTCTCATAAGATAGTAACTAACAATGCCTTAAACTTTTCTTATTATGAGCTTGTTTGTTTCTATTAAAATTATGGGATTTATTTATCATATTCCTAATATTATTACACTCATGGTAATGGTCAAGCAAAATTAAGCAACAAGAATCTAGTCATAATTATCTGCAAGCTGTGGATGAGAACTATCAAAATTGGCACAAAAAATTGTATGATGCACTTTGGGTGATCACATCACTCCAAAGAGGGATATTAGTATGTCTCTATTTTAGCGAGTATGGCACTGATGTTTCCCTATCTATTTCATTACAATTTCTAGGTATTTAATTGGCTAAGGTAGTTAAAGATCAAAACATTAGAGATTATTAAGATAGAATAATCCTATACTTAAATAAGCTATAAGAATAAATAATTATGGTGATCAAAAAGATTATAGAGCATCAATAGAAAGTGAAGGCACTTTTTTACAAGAAGGCCAAGTAGAGGGATTTTTAGATTGGTGATTTTTCCCTTGTGTGAGATAAAATGCATGAACCCAAGGGTAGTCATGGAAAGTTTGAATCTTTGTGAAAAGGTTCATTCAAGATTTGTCACTTATATGGTGAAAACAAATACTATTTAGCCTCCCTAGATGGCACTCATATCTTACTTCCTTATAGTGGTAAATATTTAAATTTGTTTAAGCAATAAAGACTAGTTCCCACCAGTCATGTATATAGGTTAGCCTTAGAATTTTGGTTGTGTTTGCTTCTTTCTCTTTTTTTACTATTTTTGGCTTGTGGTTTGTTCTTATTTCTTGTCTTTATTTCTAGTATTTCCTTATAAAACTTTTTGTCTAATATGGATTCATATCCTAATGGATAAGGCAATCTATTTTGTTGAACCCAAAGGTTTTGGAGTCCGTCATTGCATTCTTTAAACACAGGGCCCTAGTCAAAGCTAGCTATTGTCCCCAAATTTCATCAACTTGTGAAATTTGGGGGACCCCATTTTAATTTTATCAAAAATAAAGTTAGAATGGAGAGAACTCTAGATGAAAGGGATAAATTTAAATACTTGGATAGTTTTTGTTTCTAACTATTGGACTTGGGAACTATTGACAATTTTAACCCTATAGGTCGAAATTGCAACCTTTACCATTCAAAACTTTGCAGTTCATCTTGTGAATTAGTTTTGGGTCCTAAATAGTTTTTAAAAAAAATCAAGTATGGTCTCTTTCTTCTAGGATAATTGTCTAGATAGAATCCCCAGGGGCATCTTTAAAAGTGAGGACAAGTTATCCTAAGCACAGTCAAGAGCATGAGGATGAAAGTTTTATCTCCATAGTGTTTTGGTTTTGGATAAATGGCATTCTATGTTAGATACATGGAGTTTTGTGAGAAAGTAATATAATGACCAATATTTCATCTTGATCCTAATGCACATGTCCACCTATAGCCATGTATTCCTAAAGACACCTACAGTAGGTCCAGAACATGAACACAGTCATACAAATTTCAAGACACAAGCATAAGTCATAGTCAATAAATTTTGATATTTGCCAAGGTAGAAAGGTTTTGAAGTTTCAAAAGGACATTAAGATGGATTAATTTTCATGAAAAATAAGCAAGCCAAGTGGGGAGCCTGATGAAACAAGATTATAGGTTTATTTTTCTTTTAGGACTTTTTACCAAGTGTTTTTTCTTTCTCAAAGTTTTTTTGGGCTAAGTGATTGGAGTAATTTCCTCATAATTTTTGTCTAAGGTAAAAAATTCTAAATAAGGACTTTGAATTTTACCCTTTAAAAAAGGTCATTTACAAAAAACCCAAAGGTCACTTGGAAAAGGCCGAAGGGACATTATAAGAATCCCAAAGGGTATGTGCCCTTCAAGAGAGTTCATTTATAGGAAACCTGAAGGGTATGTTACCTTCAAGAAAGTCATTATTAAAAGTGTCAAAGGGACATTTTTGAATCCCAAAGTGAACTTTGTAGAGGAATGGTTCAAACCAAAGCTCGAAACAATTTAAAGAAATAAAACTCTATGGGAAAATAGTTACGAACAAAAAGTCCAAAGAAATTCCTTTGAACAAATTGTCTAAAAGAATTCCTTCAAAAATATTAAACAAGAGAATGGAACAAGAAAAATATAGAGACAAAGAGTATAAAGATATAACTCCTTTAGACTTTTTCTCCGAAGGATAGTTTCAATAGATAAGCCCAAGGATAAAGAGCCCAAACAAATAGATGCTGGAGAAATATGTGCTTAGAAGCAAATAATTTCATAAAGAGAAGGCCAAGAATTAATAAGGAGTTGTAATACTCACTCATAAAATTCATTTCCATGTAATCAAAGGATATATATATTTGGTTGGTCAAAACTTTAGTTGATTAGTTGATAGGTCACGCTTCTCTTTGGTTTTCATGTAAATTGAGCATTTCAGGCACTTCCAGCTCAGTAGTTCAAATAGAGTTCTCAGTCCTAGATTTTGACATGGATTTACATGCAATATTTTGACTTATCAAACTTGGGTCCACCTCATTCCTTCTATGCCAACATGGAATTTTGGGCACATTTCAGTTCTGGAGTTGACTAACCTTGCACTATGGTTGACTAGTTGACAAGTCATGCATGCACATTTGTTTAGCTTGTTGAAGGCTTTCAACATTCCACTAGTTTGAGTGGAGTTATAATTTTAGTTTTATCATTGATTTTGTGTAAAGGAAAGTTTTAAAATATTCTATTAGCTCAAGAGGAGTCTATATTTGAAGATTGGCATAGCATTTTGCAAGATAAAAGTTTGACTCAAACTTTGAACCACCATCCATTTTCAAATGCCAAGGAGATTTAATGCAAGCATAAGACAAAAGGATTTTATTTTTAGGTCTTTGGATAGTTGTAGTTTAACATGGTTAATGTGAGAGTTCACTTCCTCTCTATTTTTGGTGCCAATCTCTTGGTTGTATCTTTTTCTATATAAGTTGGCTTTTTAGCCTTGAATTGTATCCATCTTTTGGCAAGACAAAATTCTACCTAAGATTGAGTTATAGCCTTTTTTTAGATTAATAGAAGGATTGTTTTTTTTAGATTCTAACTACTAGTATAGTGTATTTATGTCATTTATTTGCATAAGTGATAGAGTTTTCTTCCTTGTCAAGTCTTGATTCTTACCTAGTTATTAGCTGGTTAGATTATGCATGTCATGTTTCATCTTTAATGTATTTTGGTTGAGTTTATAGTGGATACAACTGGCTGGTTAGTACCTTGAATCAAGCCTATTCCATCATTTCCCTCAAGCTTTGATCACAAGATAGAACCTTTTCATGAAATACTTATTCATATTAGTCAATTGGAGTTGAAAGTTTAACCTTTCTCTTGTCTAAATCAGTGTTTTTAGGAACTCTAATTGAGTGGATCAATCAAAAAAATATAGGTGTATCACCATTATTAGATAGAATTTTTGTTCAATTTTCTCTCTCTTTTCCTAGTAGTTTGTAGCATAGAGCAAAGATCCTAATTGATACACCAAAGAGATCTAGCCCTTACAATCTAGAGATTCAATCTACTAATTATGTCACCCATAGCCTAGGATTGTTTTCATGTTTTAGCAGACTATGAAGGCATGAAAATGCCTTCACAAGGGTGTGAGTCTGATTGATAATAGTTTTTGGCATGCTTAATGGGACTCATTGGAGCTGGTCTTGATGAAATTGCAGTTGTAAAAGTGTTCTTCATGAAGTATTTGGTGATTCTAAACTCAAGCAATTAATTATAATAGTCCAAGCATGGTTTCCATGTAAGTATAATCTTATTGCAATATCATGAATGATTTTTAATGGTTGTGTATGAAGAGAATTCATATGTTATGTTTCCTTATCAACCTTATGATGAATCATACAAGCCTTATTATAATACTTATGAGCCTAATCAGCGTTATCAGGAGTATTATCAAAGCTATATTGAGCCTTATCAAGTTTCTCATGATCCTTATTATCAAGATCATGATTATTACCTTCCTTGTGAGCCATACCAGTCTTAGGACCATATTTCATATTTTCCATATGGCTATGATGTTTCATATGAGCATTCTTGTCTTCAAGAAAGAATGAATGAAATAGAGCTTAGAATACTAGCATATGCAAGAAAAGTTTGTTCTAACTCTCAGTATGAGGAAGTGAATGATTTATTTCAAAATGTGTCCAATGATCTAAAAGAGATAAATGGGTTGTGTATTCTTGTATTAGAAAATATGGAGGCTTAGGAGAGGCAAAAAATCAAGTTGAACCACTTATCTACAAAGAGTTCTTGTGTTCCTTATTCTCATGAAGTTCTTAATCATGCCTAGTGTGTGCCAAGGGAGCTTCCTAATTGTATTCAAGAGCCTATTAATGAGGTTAATCCTTCTTATAGTCCCATTTTTTCCCAATTCATCTCTCAAACATAATTTCTCCATGAGGATAAAGATATTTTAGACTATGATGAAGTAATAGCCAAGTGGAAGGAATAAAATACAGAGGTCTTTAAGAGTTTCTCTTTCCCTCCTCTCTAAAAATCCCTAGATAATTTCATTGTCCTCCAGATTCCAAAATCTGATCATGATCAACTTCCCATGCTTCATTATCGCTCTCAAACAAAAAAATGTATTCCTCTCCCACCATCTCCCTTCTTCAGGAGGAGCTTGTTCTCTGGAAGTTTGAAAAAGAGGTTACAACTATAGGTCAAGTTCTTGTAGAGTGTGTAGAGGATGCTTTAGGTGTGTTTGAGGAAGAATTTCCTATTGATATTTCACTTAAGGTTATAGTTGAGAATCCAATTATATTTAAGAATAAGAAGGCTGATCTTGATGTGGAGGAACTCCAAGAGGAGCCGATACAAATTGAAGTCATAAATGAGTTAAAGGTATCTCCTATTGAGAAGTATTCAGATAGATTTCAAGCTAATTCTATTCAAATAGATCAAAATGAGGAACAAAAAGATGATTGGTAGTTGTACCTTGAATCTCTACAAGAGATTGAAGAACTTTGTATGGATATGTTATCTATTGAAGATCATTTTTATGAGAAATCTTATCAAGAATCACCTATTCAAGATCATAATATAGATTGGGTCACCTATTCAAAGATATTTGAAGACTTAGATGAAATTTTAGGAGTTGATAAGAAGGATTAGGTAACTCAAGGACAATGCATAGATGAGATATCACTTGACAAGGTTATAGATGATAAGCAGTATGAAAAAGATCCAGAAGTACTAGATGATTTTGTCTTTGTTGGTGAATAGTTTTCTATTGATGACTCATTTGAGAAGATGTTAATACATTTTTTGGATAAGAAAAATACCTCATCAAAGGTTATGATTAATAAACATCCTACCTTACAACTTGTACCATATCTTAGAGTGACTGAGTTTATGAATTTCCCTTTTGATCCAGGTGGATCATGCTCTGTCATGGTTATATAGGTTCCTCATTAATTTATTTTCCTCTAAGTTTTATTAAATCACATTATTTTAGTCTATTTTGTCCCAAATAATTACTTATTTGCACATTTGCTTTGTTAGTTAGCTTTCTTATTTTATGTTTCCCTTATATTTTAGAGGATGAAGGTTACTTCTTGTCTGGTCAAAGGGCATTTATAGTCATTGACCAGGTTTACCATTTTTTTATGATTTCAATATCATGTTTATGGTCTAATTTCTCAATCATAGCAGGCATGCTTCCTAGTTGAGTCACCAAAATGTTGACAATTTTGACCCTACAGGTCAAAATTACAAACTTTACCATTTAAAACTTTGTAGTTCATCTTGTGAATCAGTTTTGGGTCCTAAATAGTCTGAAGAATTATTCAATTCTAGTCTCTTTCTTTTAGGAGAATTATACAAACATAAATCCCAAGGGGCATCTTTAAAAGCAAGGTAAAGTTATCCTAAGCACAGTCAAGAGCATGAGGATGAAAGTTTTATCTCCATGGTGTTTTGGTTTTGGAGAAATGGCATTCTATGTTAGATACATGGAGTTTTATGAGAAAGGAATATAATGATGAATATTTCATCTTGAGCCTAATCCACATTTCCACCTACAGCCATGTATTCCTAAAGACACGTACAGCAGGTCCAGATCATGAACACAGTCATACAAATTTCAAGACACAAGCATAAGTTACAATCAAAAACTTTTGATATTTACCAAGGTAGTGAGGTTTCAAAGTTTCAAAAGTACATTGAGATGGATTGATTTTCATGAAAAATAAGCAAGCTGAGTGGGGAGCCTGATGAAACAAGAGCATAGGTTTATTTTCCTTTTAAGACTTTTTACAAAGTGTTTTTTCTTTCTCAGAGTTTTTTTGGGCTAAATGATTGGAATAATTTCCTTAGACTTTTTGTTTGAGGGAAAAAATTCCAAGGAAGGAATTTTCATTTTTCCCTTTAGAAAAGGTCATTTACAAAAAACTCGAAGGTCACTTGGAAAAACTTGAAGGTCACTTGGAAAAGGCCGAAGGGACATTACAAGAATCTCAAAGGGTATGTGCCCTTTGGGAGAGTTCATTTACAGGAAATCTTAAGGGTATGTGCCCTTTGAGAAAGTCATTTTTAAAAGTGATAAAGGACATTTTTTAATCCTAAAGGGAAATTTAGGGAGGAATGGTTCAAACAAAATCCCAAAATAATTTAAAGAAAGAAAACTCCATGGGAAAATAGTTACAGACAAAAAGTCTGAAGGAATTCCTTCAGACAAATTGTCCAAAAGAATTCCTTTAGAAGGTTTAAATAAGGGAATGGACCAAGAAAAAGATAAAGACAAAGAGGCCAAAGATATAACTCCTTCAAACTTTTTGTTCAAAGGATAGTTTCAATAGATAAGCCCATGGATAAAGAGCCCAAACAAATAGATGATGGAGAAATATGTGCATAGAAGTGAAGAATTTCATAAGGAGAAGGCCAAGAATTAAAAAGGAGTTACACTACTCACTCATAAAATTCCTTTCCATGCAAGAAAATGTCATCTATAGTTTATTGGTCAAAACTTTAGTTGACTAGTTGATAGGTCATGCTTCTCTTTGGTTTTCATGCAATCTGAGCCTTTTAGGGACTTCCAGCTCAATAGTTAAAATGGAATTCTCAATCCTAGATTGTAATGTGGCTTTCCATGCAATATTTTGACTTGTCAAAGTTGGTTCTACCTCATTCCTTCTACACCAACATGGAATTTTCAGCACGTTTCAATTCTAGAGTTGACTAGCCTTGCACTATGGTTAACCAGTTGACAAGTCATGCATGCACACTTGTTTAGCTTGTTGAAGGATTTCAACATTCCATCAGTTCAAATGGAGTTATAATTTTATTTTTGGAATTTATTTCATATAAATGAAAGTTTTAAAATGTTCCAGTAGCTCAAGAGGAATCTATATTTGAAGATTGGCATAGCATTTTACATGATAAAAGTTTCACTCAAACTTTGAACTACCATCCATTTTCAAATGCCAAGGAGCTTTCATGCAAGCATAAGATAAAAGGATTTTATTTTTAGGTCTTTAGATAGCTATAGTTTGACTTGGTTAATATGAGAGTTGACTTCCTCTCTATTTTTGATGCCAATCTTTTGATTGTTGTATCTTTTTCTATATAAGTTAGCTTTTCAACCTTAAATTGTATCCATATCTTGGTAAGACAAAAAATTTCCAAAGATTGAGTTGAAACATTTTTTTAGATTAATTGAAGGACTATTATTTTTAGAATTCATTTATTGGTATAGTGTATTTATGTCATTAATTTGCATTAGTGATAGAGTTTTCTTCCTTGTCAAGTCTTGATTCTTACCTCGTTACTAGCTTCTTAGATTATGCAAGTCATGTTCTATGTTTAATTTTTTTTTATAATTTTACAGTGGATGAAAGTGGCTGGTTAGTGCCTTGAATTAGGCCTATTCCATCATTTCCCTCAATCTTTGATCACAAGATAGAATCTTTTCATTAAATACTTATGCATATTGGTCAATTGGAATTGAAAGTTCAACTTTTCTCTTGTCCAAATCAATGTTTTTAGGACATCTAATTGAGTGGATCAATCAAAAAATATAGGTGTATCACCATCATTAGATAGGATTTATGTTCAAGATTCTCTCTCTTTTCCTAGTAGTTTATAGCACAGAGTAAAGATCCTAATTGATACACCAAAGGGATCTAGCCTTTACAATCTAGAGATTCAATCCACTAATTAGGTCCCTCATAGACTAGGATTGTTTCCATGTTTTAGTAGACTATGAAGACCTGAAACTACCTTCACAAGGGTGTGAGTCTAATTGACAATAGGAACCTACTCTGCAAGAATCAGACTAACACCTACAGTGTAGTGATTAGACTCTGAGGGTTATAAAGTAGCTATCAAACTTTAAAGGCTTTAATGTATTCATCAGACTCTAAGGGTTGTAGTGTAGTCATCATTATTTGATGGATACAATGCATCCCTCACATCCTAACTTAAACATCAATAATTAGGGCCATTACCTGCACATTAAAAGTATTTTAACCTCTATTTTTTAATAGATCCCTCCTCTTCCATTTAATTCACTCTAGTATTTTATTTTGGATTTTTGGTTCAATTTTATTCTATCCTTGGTTTTTTTTGCTTGTATTTTGGTGATTGGGGTCAATTCATCACTATGTTTTTGTGTTCTCATCATAGAATAAACATGTAGTGTTTTGGATTCATTTTTAAGGGTTTTTCTTGCAGATTGATTTCTTCTCTCTGTTAGTTTGCTTTACTCATCTTGTTTCTTGATTAGCTAGAATATATGTCTTGATTTACATAACCCTTACTTTGTAGTCAAATTTATTAACTTACTTAGAACCCCTTTAGATTCATTGCCTATTATAGACTCTTATTTTCTAACACATCATATTTCTACACCTACTTAGTATTTCTCTCTTTTTGATGTCAAATATCCTATGCTACTCAATATCCATCCAACTCT
This sequence comes from Torreya grandis, assembly GCA_037957365.1. Classification (NCBI taxonomy): domain Eukaryota; kingdom Viridiplantae; phylum Streptophyta; class Pinopsida; order Cupressales; family Taxaceae; genus Torreya; species Torreya grandis. The sequence continues at coordinate 1,765,198 of JARHVA010000459.1, forward strand.
AATGTCAGAGTTCATAGTTTTCTTAACGTTTCTCTCTTCTTGATGTTAGAGTTCCCTGACTGCTTGATAGCCCTCCATCTCCAACGTCAAATTTCCCTGACTACTCAACAACCCTCCATCTCTAATGTTAGAGTTATCAAACTACTTAGTAGTTGACTATTTCCAATTCTAATTCACTTTTGATCTCTTTGATCTCCTATATTTCTCACACATAGCAAACACCCAAGAAAAATGGTGGAAAAAATAAGGTGGGTGAGATGAAATACCAAGTCTAGGGGGTTAATCCTCCTTCTAACATTGATTCTAACATAGAATAGGTCACAGATATAGACCTAGGGCATTTTGATATGGGAAACTCTTTGAATAGAGTGAATTCATATTTTAAAAATGATTGGACATAAATCATTTATGACAGTGGATTACCATAGGCCACTACTTTTTTGGCTTATGTGCAGTATCTAGAGTAGGTCATGATGGTGGAAAGTCACTATAATAGAGAGAATAGGGAGTTCGTACACCCCTAATGAGAAACCATCTTGTGACTTGGGGTTGACCTATCAAAGAAATGTTGTATATTCCAAACCATGACACCTTTTTGGAAATTACTCTAGAGACAGATTAAAAGTTCTATGAGGAGAACATGTATGATTGTTTTTGATCTATATATAAATATTATCTTGTTAAATCTAAAGCATCCATATCCATAGTCCCTAAGTTGATTTTTTTCCTATAGTTTAAGTTGGGAATTGGTGATATTATCACTCTCTTCAATAACGTGGTAAAAAATCCCATGACAAGGGATTACTAGAAGTGGATGTTCCAATACATCTAAATCATACATATTAACAACTAGCACATCAACTACATTGATTTGATCAATGACACAATTCACAAGTAACTATGTGAGGTGGTTACCACTCACAAATAATACATGATTTCTTACCTAGTTTATGTAGTTGCATGAAGGACATTCTATAGCAGGTTAACCATAGTGGGCCTGATATCTACCTCCCACATATATGAGTATTGCCCCCAATTGAAATTTAAGGAGAGTGTCAAACACTTTTTTATATTCAATGATGATTTCCTCCACTTTTTCATTCAAATGTTTGAGAAGGATCCATATAATCATCACTTCATAGTTTCCACCACCATAGAGAGCCAAATGGGGTGGGTGGTTTATATAGTGTCCCACATTATCTTACATTAGGGTTTGTGTGTGTGAGTCCACTCCCTACATGCTCCCCAAATATGTATATAATAAATGGGCCCTTATGGAGATAATACAATAGTTAATGGAGGTTGATAAGTGTTTGATCACCAACCATAAGTATGTTGGGTCCCACTTTCCCATGACCATTGGTAGGTATACTTGTGCCACATTATGCAAATTAAAATATATAAAAGCAAATATGGCACATAACACTCTTACTCCCTTTCACAATAAGACCTCCTTTAATGTTAAATGGATGATTAAGAGTATTTTTATTTACACATATAGATATGTTCCTTACTATGAGGATTAATGGATGGACTTTAATGATGAAACAGAGGTCAGGGTTCTTGATTATACTCACTTCACGCTATAGAAAGTAATCAAGTTCAACATAATCCATTTTCTTGAAGACTTAGACTTTGAAGATTATGGTTAGGAGGTAGGAAACAAATACTTCCAAAAAGGAATCAAATGATGCCTCTTCCCATGGGGGATTGGAGCCAACTTGATCAACATATTTATAAGATCAAAACTAAGGAGTCCTTAAGAAAATCCTTGCATGGATTGAAATGAAAATGGGTAGATGTATAGAATGTTGGGCTTCCTCCACCCTTGAGATCTACAGATATATCTCCACTAGAGCCAACAAAGTAGAAAAAATGGAAGGATCAAGTGACATCTTATACTACCATGGCATGTACTTTTATTATTGAAGATATAGAAGCAAAATAGATGCCTATGAATTTCAAGATAAAGAACACAACTGGCATCAAAGTGACACCTAAGATATCAATAGTATTGAATGAACGTTCAGAAGGAGTCATCCATTCAAAGGGGTTGATCAAAAATACAATATTACAATTTATAATGCTAGATCCCTCTTTGGTGAACATTGAGGCTCCTTCCTCAAAGGTGGAAACTCATACACTTTCCATACAGTTGCATGAATTCCATCCTCAAGTTACATTAAAGGAGATGATTGAGACCATCCAAGAGAAAGAGGCACCTTTTTCCAAAAGTACAATTTTTTCTTAAAATAGTGGAACTCCCACCTATAATCCTAAAAAAGGAACCTTATGCAGATAAAGTGGTTGAATAAGAATAATCTCAACCACCACCTTAGGTAAAAATATAAATTGAGTTTGCCATGGGTAAAGTTTTAGTGATTCTATTTATGGCAGAGAAGGTTCATGTTAAATAATAGTCTTCATCATTACAATAAGCTCCTAAAACATGTTCACCTGAATGTTTAAATGTGGTTGTGAGGAAGAGTAAGAAGACAGTCCCACCATTATCAATTGATTTCATCACTCTCACTTCACCAACCCTTCAGGCCTTAAATAAACCCAAGATAGTTTATCATATCATTAAGGATGAACAAGGGGATTGGTATGTTGAGGTTGTTGTTTCCATCCCAAATAAATATAAGGATGAAATCATAGTAAGGGATTACCAAATCTCATAGGTTCATCTTATAAATTTTACTCATGAGGAGATGAAGGTCAATGTGTAGAAATTTATTAGGTCTTTGATCAAGAAATTTGATCAAGACAAAGTTACAAAGGATCGGTTGAAGGAGAGGGTAGATAAGTTCATGTCAATGATTTGGAAATTAGTGAGCCTGGTTCAAACTCAGCTCCATCATTACACACAAAATGAAAGGACTCTAAAAAATAATAATAATGTTTAGAGAAGCTCCTTGAGCATGGAAATAAGTCAATAACCTTAGTTATTGAATTTTATACTTAAATTAACAAAGAAATTAAATATGCTAACAAGAATGAGGTTGTTTATATAAAAGAGCTCAATAAACTTATATGTTGGTTGCCTAGATTGAAGCCCTTTTCAAAGCATATGAGGATATTCTAGTCAATAAAGGGTTCATGATAGAAGACCAAGTATATCAAGTTGAATTTTAGGGTTGAATAAAATTTAGAATTAGGACAATAGAAGAATCCTTATGTAAGTTCAAGGAGTCATGATCTTTAGCCATAGGGTTTCCATCAACACTGCATCTATTATGTATATCAACACTACATATAATTTTCATGTCATAGGGTTTCCATTAATGAGAAGCCATTACAAAGAAACTATAAAGTGATACACACAGTTCACTTGAGGCATCCCCATCAAGCAAGTCACCTATGCCCCAATATGAGTGTTGGTGGAATGTATAGTGAATAGACATTGGTAGACCATAAAGGGGGTTAAGCAAGTTACCAAAAGATTCATCGATATCACCCATAGAATGGTGAAACTAGGGGAAGAATTCAATTGGCAAGAGTATTTGGTATCTAAAATCTAGGTAAATGTGGAGAAGGTGTTATCTATAAAGTCACAATTGTTTCAATATCATTTTTTTCTAATTTTCATCTACTTCACATAATGGAGGTCCCTTGAGGGGAAACTTTATGTTGGGGCTAAATTTTGGTAGAACCAAGCCTTTGCTAAATTATTAATGTGGAGAAGGGAAAATGACTATCCATATGTGCAAAATCCTAGGAGTTGGGTACTTCAAGTTTTTACACTAATCACTACCACTCCTCACATTCCATGAGATGTCAAGGATTACTTGTCCCATATTATAGTAGTTGTTGACATAGTGGATTGCACCTTGGGTAGAAGGCCAAGCTCCTACCTTCCACACATCAAAATTGAAACTCCCCTCTCACCTTTGGGACTAGTGAAGCTAGAGGGGAGAGTCTCTAGATAAGGGCTAGCTCCCTTTGATGCATCTGGGTTATTCCAATAAGTGTTAATATATATATATATATATATATATATATATATATATATAATGGGGGGGGATGAAAAGGGAGAAGGATTACAGGAAAACAAGACCTACTCTAAAAGGGTGATGCACCAAATGATTCGACCTATCCACACTCACACTCTGAACCATACAAACACATACATACACTTTAACTAGTGAAAGGACCAGGCTATAGGAAGCTTAATAGGGAGGCTTTAATGGAACATATAGAAAAAGGGACTCACCATAGGTGCTATAGAAAAAGCACACTGTCTAGTAACCTCCTTTTATCTATGTGTTCTAGATACAGCTCTTATTGTCACCTACAGGAATGGCACCTTATAGATACCAGATGCATTGGTGTCAACCCTATGAAAGCATTAGAAATTAATGACTAAACACAAGACTAACACTCAAACACACTTAGAGATATCTAACCAGAATAGAGGTAAAAATGCATTTTATTAATTCCAGGTGAAAATTGACAGGGCTTCGCCTTACAATGTGAAAAGATACCATCTCCAAATGAGAAGTCTACAATATATAGAGGAAGAAATGAGGCCTTTTGGTGCCCTTTTTTACAAATGACCCATGTGCATTCTGATCATTGGGAAGAGCAAGCCGCTTAAACATCATATGAGGAATTATGGGCCGCATCATTTGTCTGCTAACAAGACCGCTCCTTCAAGGTGATTATGTAGCTTGTCTGCTCATTAATGCAAAATGAATAAAATGGGTCACACCATTAGCCATTTACACCTCTTAATGATCAATTCACAGACACTATATCACCTACTAAAGTAACTACTTGAGTCAACACCTTCTTTCACCACTTGGACTGCTTTGTCCATTTTTGCACTTGGTCTTTCTTCTATCCTTAACCCTTTGAATTCCTTTGGGTTTGCACTTAAGTTTGTGAAGATCAACAGCTACTTCATTTCCACAAATTTTACGTCCTCAAGTCCATCATCCTTCTTAACAATTTGTTTGTGTCTTTCCCACTTGCCTTGGCTATTTTCTATTGATTTCAATAAGTGACACGTGGCATGTTCCACTATTGAAATAGGTAGGACACGTGGCAGCATTTGTTGAGTTTATAGAAGCTTCAAACACCTTTTGAGAGTCCTATAGAAGAGGACATGTGGCATGTTCTACTCTCTTTAGCAGTTCATCTGGGGCCCACCACAGTTCTCGCAGGATAAAAGGGAGAGACTCTAGGTGTTGACACTTGTCAGCTTCCACCGAGCTTTGTAGGGGACACATGGCATGTTTTACTTCTTTTAGAGAAAACATTTCAAGGCCTTTCGTGGTTTCCACTTGGTGCCTTCTGCACTCTAGATTTTCTTGGCATAAAATTGACGTTTGTGGGCCCGTCACTATTTGAAAACCAATGGCTAGTTCACGGTGCTTGATTTTGATGTCTTTGGACCCGTCAGCCCTTGGACTTTCCTTTAGCTTCTATCACTTTTTCAACTTTTGAGATTTGCTTTGGACCCTCCCGAAGGGAAGGTGATTCTTCAGCTTTGGAGGAGTGTCCTTTTTTTGGCAGTCGAGAGTCTCTCGCAAGGGCACCTGCCCTTCAAGACTCTTCAGCGGCCTTCTCTCTTCAACTAATTCCCATGGACATTTTCCCCCCATGGACTTTTTTCCCATGGAAAAAAGTCTGCAAGAATTGTCTCTGCCACTTTGAAAATCCTTTGGGTTTTCTTCTCAGCCACTTTTCCCGTAGCTATTTCCTTTCGAATTTCTTCAGACTTTTGCCTTGGTTTTTTTTTGCACCTTTCTTCAAGATTTCTACTTTGGACCCTCTAAATTCCTTTGAACTTTTGTCTGAAGGAATTCCTTCAGACAAAAAATCTGAAGGAATTGGTCCTTATCTTTTCTCTGCCTTTAAAAGTGCCCTTTGGGAAGGTTGAAAATGACCCTTCTGAAGGGTGTTGTTGCTAACCAAGTGCCCTTCGCAAGGGCACTTGTTCTTCAGGAGGATCTCTTGAAATTTTTTTGATTGAACCACTCCTTTGAACCAACTATTGAACTGAACACTAAACCAACACTTTGAACCAAGCTTTGAACCAAGCCGACTGAACCAAGTTGTTGAACCGATTGAGTGAACCAAGTGATTGAACCGTCTAATTGAAACAAGGCATTGAACCAACTGAATTGAACCAAGCCTTAAACCAAGTCGATGAACCATTTGATTGAACCTTGTCATTGAAATTTTCTATTGAACCAAAGTGATGAACCAAAGCATTGAACCAAGGCATTGAACCAGTTCAACAGTTCAAAGATGATAACTCTTGGAAAGATCATGTCATTGAACCCCGACATTGAACCACTTTTCCAACCTTAAGGGAAAGTGTCTTGAACCATTTTATCTCTCTTTCCTTATGAATTTATTTAGACAAGAATCTAAAAAAGCTTTGTAAAATTTGCACTCTTTGGACTGGTTCTTCATCTGCCGAAAGACTCACCTGCAGAGTCCATAGAAATGGACCTGCAGAGTCTGTAGAAATGGACCTACAGAGTCCATAGAAATTCTTTTGGAGTTCATAAAAAATCCCAGACTTATTCAAAATCAAAAAATGAATTGGCCCAAAACAACAGGGAAAGAAGGGGACCGATTTTTGGCCTGTTGGACCAAAAAATGGTCAACAAATTGGTGACTCCCAAGGGAAGCATGCCTGCTATGCGTAGAGACCAGTTGCCTTGAAGTCCATTGGGCACGGAGTTAGAAAGTAGCTTAAAATAAAAGGTTAGAAATAGCCCCAAAAGATCCAAGAATCAATCATGAGCCTTTACCCCATACATAAAGGAAAACACACACAAGGCTAAAAACACTACTTGTGCAAACAGCACTTAGGGAAAATAGGAGAAAAGCAAGGGAAAGAAAAACTAGAAGCAAACTACTATGTATAGCTAACCAGGTATATTTGCCTCCCTCCTAGATCAAAGGGAAAAATTCTTAAGTCTCCTTCATGGTAAGGAAACTTATGGTGCCAAACAAGTGGCTAAATGGAAAGGAGATTTGGTGACCTGCTCCTCTTGCCTGCCACCTTGATCAGCTCGTATCCAAATGAATCAGGGGAAAACATGCTTCCAACATATATGTATTCTTCTTATTCTTGGAAGCTTGCCTCCTGTTGATTCTTCATGCTGGTGTATCTTATCAAGAAATCAATCATTGTTGGCTCATCACCATAAGCCCCTTGATATGCATCATTCATTGGCTTGTTTCCTTCTGCATCATGCTCAGGTTCCATGACATGATCATCCTCCTTGATGACTTCAAAAAAATATATTCATATTCACCAACCTCTTGAAAGGATAAATCTAAAAGCTTTCAGCCCCTTTGCATACTTATTTGAGTCCCAATGTTGCCTTCTCCACTCTTAGCCAGCTCATAGCCTCCTTGAAGAATAGTGTAACCTGCCCCAATGACTTCAAATAAATCATTCAAAACATGATCAAGAAAGTGTCCATGCTCCTCCATGACATCTTGAAAAGTGAGAAAAAAGTTAGAGATCACTTCTTCCTCATCAGAGATAGAGGCCAAAGCTTGTGACCTGTCTTCTTGTCCACCAAAAGGGGTACCTATGGTGATCTCCTCCTCATCCACACTCATGAAGTCTCCCTGATCAGTCATAAACTAAGCATACTCTTCTTCACTTGCTTCCTTCAAGATGGATTCCTCAACACAAGAGAAACATTCTTCATTCATTAGGCAAGGAGGTGGAACACAAGGATTATCAAAATTAGGTTGGGAATGGGAAGCAGGGGATCCTTTTAAAAACTTATGAGAAAATGGGGGCAGACCTTGGGCCAAAATCACTTGATTTTTGTCTCTCCACTTTACTAGAACTTCATCAATATTGAAATTAGCTTGAGGATTGGTAGAAGGGGTATCTTTTGGCATAGGCTCCTCTACAAGGGCTAAAATTTCCATCTCTCTTTCACTAAGCAGTCTCACCTTAGCCTCTAATTCCTCAATTCGCTTAGCTAGATTATCCTAAGAGTCTTTCTTGGAGCTCATAGGAATCATCATAGAGATGGGGAGTGCATGAAGGTTGCCATGAAATACAAGAATATTCTTGAGGAAGGGTGGGAGGGACTTGAAAAGGACTAACCTCATTTTGTACCTCACACTCTTGGACAATGTCTTTCTCCTCCTTGTTGTTCCATGACTCAATCACTTTATTCCAGCTCGTGATATTAGGACTGGGCATCTCCTTTTGGGGTGATGGGGCCACAATATGAGAGGGTAGTGAGGGTTGGATTCCACTTCCCTTGCTACCAAAATAGACTACCGCATTTGAAGATTTGCCAATTCAATTTGTTTATCAAGATTAGCCTTAAACACAAGATTTACTATTTCAGAACTCTACTCAACATGATTGGGGAAAGGACTTTGACAGGCTTGACTTAGCTCATAAGCAGGGGTTGTATATGACTGATATGATACTTGGGGTAGTGGGTATGCAGGTTGATAGACTTGGTAAGGCTACCTCTCATGAATACTCAACCTCCCTTCCAAAGATGCAATCAAACCACTCACATCCAGCATCTCACTTGTAAGCCTTTGCCAATTGGCTCTTTCAATGGGAGTCCATTCACTCTTAACTAGATCCAGTGCATTTCTCACTTGATGGATGACATGATCAGGGATTTCTTGGCCACATCCCCTTCTGGTGTCAAGCTCCACTACATACTTTTTGTATCCCAGTAGTGCTCATTTGAAGGTGGAAATGGATTAATTGGCAAAGAGATTAGGTTGAGTAAGAGAAGTGAAACATTGAGAAGACTAGGCATAAGGCTGATATAGCTCATGATAGGGCTGAGATTGGTCATATTAGACCTGATAAGGATCAACACAAGGCTAGTAAGGATCATAGCCAAGCTGGCCAAGGAAAATAGGGTCCATGGTTCTGAACGATGTAATTATACATACCAAAATACTATTTCTTGATGGCACCAAAACTGCTTAACTAATTTATTTAACTAAGAGTCACTAGATGTTGAAAATGGTTGATTTTTCTATAACAGGACTAGCACCGATCCTGAGACTTTACTAAGTGTAAAAATGGAGTCCCACTAGGCATGCCAAAAACTATTGACGTAGTGGATTGCACCCTGGGCAGGAGGCCAAGCTCCTGCCTTCCACACGTCAAAATTGAAACTCCCCTCTCACTTGTGGGACTGGTGAAGCTGGAGGGGAGAGTCTCTAGATAAGGGCTAGCTCCCTTTGATGCATATGGGTTATTCTAATAAGTGCTAATACATATATATAATGGGAGGATGAAAAGGGAGAAGGAATACAAGAAAATAAAACCTACTCTAAAAGGGTAATGCACTAAATGATTTGACCTATTCACACTCACACTCTGAGCCATACAAACACATACATACACTTTAACTAGTGAAAGGACTAGGTTGTAGGAAGATTAACAGGGAGGCTTTAATGAAACACAGAGAAAGGGACTCACCATAGGTGTTATAGAAAAATCACACTATCTAATAACCTCCTTCTATCTCTACGCTCCAGGTATAGCTCTTCTTGTCACCTACAATAATGGTGCCTTATATATAACAGATGCATTGGTGCCAACCCTGTGAAAGCATTAGAAAGCAATGACTAAACACAAGACTAACACTCAAACACACTCAGAGATATCTAACCAAAATAGAGGTAAAAATGCGTTTTATTGATTCCAGGTGAAAATTGCCAGGGCTTCAACTTACAATGTGAAAAGATACCATCTCCAAATGAGAAGTTTAAAATATATAGAAGAAGAAAAGAGGCCTTTTAGTGCCCTTTTTTACAAATGACCTATGTGCATTCCAATCATTAGGAAGAGCAAGCCACTTAAACATCATATGAGGAATTATGGGCCATGCCATTTATCTGCTAACAAGACCTCTCCTTCAAGGTGATTACGCAGCTTGTCTACTCATTAATGCAAAATGAAGAAAATGGGTCACACCGTTAGCCATTTTTGCCTCTTAATGATCAATTTGCAGACATTGTATCACCTGTTGGAGTAACTGCTTGAGTCAACACCTTCTTTCACCACTTGGACTGCTTTGTCCATTTTTGCACTTAGTCTTTCTTCTATCCTTAAGCCTTTGAATTCCTTCAGGTTCATGCTTAAGTTTGCGAAGATTAATAGCTACTTCATTTCCACAAATTTTACGTCCTCGGGTCCATCATCCTTCTTAACAGTTTGTTCATGTCTTTCCTACTTGCCTTGGCTATTTTCCACTGATTTCAATAAGTGACACGTGGCATGTTCTGTTGTTGAAATAGGTAAGACACATGGCAGCATCTGCTGAGTTTATAGAAGCTTCAAACACTTTTTGAGAGTCCTACAGAAGAGGACACATGGTGGCTTCCACTCTCTTTAGTAGTTTGTCTAGGGTCCACCATAGTTCTCATAGGACAAAAGGGAGAGACTGTGAGTGTTGACACTTGTCAGCTTCTATCGAGCTTTGTAGGGGACACATGGTGCATTCTACTTCTTTTAGAGAAAACATGTCAAGGCCTTCCATGGTTGCCACTTGGCACCTTTTTTGCTCTAGATTTTCCTGGCATAAAATTGATGTTCACGGGCCCATCACTATTTGAAAACCAATGGCTAGTTCACCGTGCTTGATTTTGACATCTTCAGGCCCATCACTCCTTAGACTTTCCTTCAGCTTCTGTCACTTTTTCAACTTTTGGGCTTTACTTTGGACCCTCCCTAAGGGAAGGTGATCCTTTGGCTTTGGATAAGTGCCCTTCTTTTGGCAGCTGAGAGTCTCCCATAAGGGCACCTGCCCTTTAGGATTCTTCAGCGGCCTACTCTCTTCGGCTAATTCCCATGGACATTTTCCCCCCATGGACTTTTTTATAAAACTTTTTTCCCACTGACAAAAGTCCACAAGAATTGTCTCTTCCACTTTGAAAATCCTTCGGGTTTTCTTCCCAGCCACTTTTCCCGCGGCTATTTCCTTCCCAATTTCTTCAAACTTTTGCCTTGGTTTTTTTCTGTGCCTTTGTTCAAGCTTTCTACTTTGGACCCTCTAAATTCCTTCAGACTTTTGTCCAAAGGAATTACTTCAGACAAAAAATCTAAAGGAATTGGTCCTTGTCTTTTCTCTGCCTTTAAAAGTGCCCTTTGGGAAGGTTGAAAATGACCCTTCTGAAGGGTGTTGTTGCCGACCAAGTGCCCTCCACAAGGGCACTTGTCCTTTGGGAGGCTCTCTTGAATTTTTTTTTATTGAACCAACCATTGAACCAAGCTTTTAACCAAGCTGACTGAACCAAGTCGTTGAACTGACTGAGTGAACCAAGTGATTGAACCGTTTGATTGAAACAAAGAATGAACCAACTGAATTGAACTAAGCCTTAAACCAAGTCGATGAACCATTTGATCGAAACTTTCTGTTGAACTTTGTCATTGAACCAAAGCGATGAACCAAAGCATTGAACCAAGGTGTTGAACTGGTTCAATGGTTCAACAGTTCAAAGATGCTAACTCTTGGAAAGATCATGTCATTGAACCCCGACGTTGAACCACTTTTCCAACCTTAAGGAAAAGTGTCTTGAACCATTTTATCTCTCTTTCCTTATGAATTTCTTCAAACAAGAAACTGAAAAAGCTTTGTAAAACCTTGCACTCTTTGGATTGGTTCTTCATCTACCGAAAGACTCGCCTGCAAAGTCTGTAGAAATGGATCTACAGAGTCCATAGAAATGGACCTGCAGAGTCCATATAAATTCTTTTGGAGTCCGTAGAAAATCCTAGACTTGTGCAAAATCAAAAAATGAATTGGCCAAGAAAAGCAGGGAAAGAAGGGGACCAATTTTTGGCTTGTTGGACCAAAAAATGGTCAACAGTAGTCATAAAGTTGTATAATGGTGTCATAGTGTGAATTCATAAACCCCTAACACAACTAGAACTTCCCCTATTGTTCTTCATTAACATGGTGTAGGCAATATCATAATTCATTTATAAAACAAACATGGTAACTCAAAAGGTATAAATGTTGTAATCAATATGAAACACAAACATCAATTTTTTGACCTCAATAGAGACCATAAAAATGTATATCACCCACCTATGTAGTTATTCCAAACACCACCGTAGAAAATAAGTAGATTGATAGTATGGGAAAATGATCCACATATACATAATATTTATATAGATATCAACTTAGACACACTTCACATTGCACCATAAGATGTACACAAAGTTTTGATTGAGGAAATGAAGAATGTCCCATATGATTATTAGGTCAAGAAAAAGTGATTTTTTTGAAAAGATGTGTACACAATTTAGGTTTTTAATGCAGTGCCACATGTTATCTTAGTCGATCTACCACTAATATTAAATTCCATCAAGGTAAACATAAATATAGAAGAAGATTAGACCAAGTGTAGAGTGAAAACTTTATTCTAAACTACAGAAACATTAGGGTTGTAAGCATAAGTGAAAGAATGGATTAACATAAAATATCATGTCACAACACTAAATAAACCACTTGAATAAATTCATAATAAAAATGAGGTAGTTGGACTAATAATTATGTAGATCAATGAGGAATAAGGTAATGTGTAGGCTATCCCATTCTAGCCATTGACAAAGTAGTCACACATACTAGGAGTTATAATACCTCACCTTGACATGGGAGGGTGGTGTTTTATTCTATTTGGGGTTTTTACACAAGGTAATTTGGCCTGTCAAGGCCAAATTCCAACCCCTCCAATTCAAAATTTCTAGAAACCGTCAATGGTCTCTACAAGCTAATCAAATGAGTATATTTTGGTATAAAAGGTTATTTTTGGTATTGAAAATGTAAAATTTATCTAAAAATGTCATTAAATTATTCCAAATTCATTTAATTATATTCAAAAATATAATTTTAGCCTTATCCTAAAGTCGCATGGCTTAAAAAGGTAATTTAATGCATTTTAAGCCAAAAAAAGGCTTATTTTGGACCCACACATGAAAAATTTAACTTTAAAAAGAATTTAAAAGTACAAATTTGATGTATAAACATTAAATATATTCATTTAAATCCATATCATTAATTATCTTTGTGTTGGAAGCTTGAATTCTTTTTTAAAAAGCCAAAAATAAGCTATTTTCTTCACTTTCACGAAGAAAAGTATGGATCTGTATGGATTTTGTACATCAAGGGCATCTAAAATCAAGAAAAGGTTATTAAAAAAATTCATAATAATTTTCATGGTGTTTGGATTCATAAAATGGCCAAAATCATTTAATACAAGCACTCCTCCTTGTTTGTACATAGTGACCTATTTTCAGGTTTGATGATGGTACGGTCAGCTAGAGAAAGGTACACATATGAATTTTTAGGTGTGAAAACTAGACTCATATGTATTAATCATGGATCATGTTTTTTTTAATTGTAATTTCCATTCTCATGTACCATCAGGTTTAAGATAAGCCAATTTATGTAGCCTTGACCCCAAAAAGGCAACGAGTTTTTCTCAATTTCTCCTCACCTGGGAAGGGTTTCAGGAAATTTTAATTTATTCCAGAATATTAGGGAAATAATATATATATACATTTCATATTTAATATATTATTCATGTATTTCATATTCTAATAGAGCAAGGAAAAATAGCCAGTCAAATCTACAAATTGACATGCTTTCAAGAAGAGTGTAGGGATGGAGAGAGAAAATGGATTTTTTAAAGATTATATATTTTGTTATTTGGAATAATTTCATCAATTTTTTCATGTTATAAATCAGGTTTTCAAAATAAATTTTCTAAAAATATCCATTATTTGGCAAATCTTGGTGCTTTCAAGCTTCCAAAAGAGCCTAGTTTAGCATGGTTTAAGGAAACTTTGCATTTTTTAAGGTTTTTTGTAGATAAATAGGTTTAAATGGACAATTTAAATAATTTAATATTAATTTAATCTTTAAATAATCCTTTAAATATGAAATAAAATAAAAATATATGCAAAAATACATTCAAGTATGCACACATTCCATGCAAAAGGGGCATTTTTTGAAGAAATTTGAGGTTTTTGAAATCTATAGGTGGATTTTTGACTCCAAATTAGGTGTGTATCATCATCATTAGTTGAGGAATAATAAATAAAATTTTAAATTACATTGTAAAATTTTAAGTTCTTTTTGTTTTACATATACCTAAGCCTCTCAAAACACAGTCAAGAAGGAAGCAAGCCTAAACAAGATGAAGCCTCCAAGAGCAAAATGTAGTATTTTGGTTGTTTCTAACCATTGTGTGATTTTTTAAGGTATATAATGGTGTTTAAAAATATTTCCAAATGAAAAAATAACCATCTATTTCTATTTTAAATATTCTAGGAAGCTTCTAAATGATAGTATTAGGCTACTAGGACAAGTTGGCTTAATAGGCCTATCTTATGAATCAAATAAATGAAGGTTGGCATTGAAATTGGATATAAAATAATTAAAAATTAGTTTACCATACCACATATCTAATATTTTATTGGATATTCATATATTTTTATATTTTAAATGCCATTTTATGTAAGGAGGACCCAAGTGGAGTTAACTAGCCTTGAACTTCCAATCAAAGCTTCAATTGACTAGTTGACCAACATCATGCAATATTACTCTGTTATCATTTAAAGAATGACATTAAAACACTTCAAGATCACTTAAACTAGAGATAGACACCAAATAATAGCATTGATTTTATGCAAATAGAGTTGACAAATTCAATGGGGCCCACCATTTCTTGTTTCAATACCAAAATAGATTTCTTGCAAAACAAAGCAAAGAAGGAGATATTTAAAGAATATTTTAAATAATTTAAACTAAAAATTGACTTGATTTCACATCAATTTGATCTCTTCTTATTTTTCCAATGCCAAAAGGAGGTTTTATACAAGACAAAATAAAATAAAGAGATTTTTGAATAATATTGTATTTAATTTGAACTCAAAATTAACTTGAGTTTAGTTGGAGTTCATATCCTCTTCTCATTTCAGCTCCAATATTGGCTAGTTATATGTTTTTTTTAATATATATGTTGGATTTTTGAAGCTAGGAATTATTCCTAAAGCTGGTATATAGAGATATATAGAAATTGTAATTGGCACCATAAATCAATAAAGAGAACTTTTTTTTGCACATCAGTTTATGGTAGTAGAGTGTATTGTTGATTATGTACTAGAATATAAGTGAGATATTTATCCCTTTATTGTAATTTATTTCCTCACCTAATACTATAATCTCATCCTCTATAGGTTAATTGAAGAGCTAAGAATATAAAATTACACTGAAGATTGTTAGTATGCAGTGTCTTTAGATACCTTCATGCACACATCTTCAATCTCCAAACTTTATTTCAAGCCTTCCCTTGAAATAATTATGTTTAGGACTGATCTAAATATTTTCCTATTGATCCATATGTGTTTCTTCATTTCAAATACTTCATAGAATAATTTATTATTCAGGTACATCACCACAGTAAGTAGGATTTCTCTTTTCAGCTTCCTTCTTTTTTCACCCCAAAAGTCAAAAATAGAATTAGTTTTGGTGATAGATCCAAGGGAACCAACCCTCTCTAAAATTTCTTCTCATTTTAGAGTCACCCACACTCTGATAATATTCCATTGTATTAGTTACATAGAAGGTTTGCTTGCACATCTTCAAAGAGGGTGCTCTTCATATTGATAACAGTTTCTAGCATGCTCAGTGGGATGTGATTTCAGCTATTGGAGTACAAGCTTGTAGTACATCATCTTCTAGACTAGTTTCTAGTACTCTTGTGGCCTTTATCTCAAAGTTAAAAATGTACATTATTGTTCATAATTTGACTTATCTTCACATTTTTCTAAGCTATAACAGCCTATAGAGAAGAATTTCATCATTCTTCTCCTTACCAACAATTCCAATATGATCCTAATGATCCATATCAACCCTCCCATGACCCATATCATCCATATGAAGAGTATATAGATCCTTATCAGTAGTATGAAAGCTCATACCAGTCCTATTACCGTGATCCATATGCATCTCATCCTCATCCATATGAGCCTTACCCCTTCCAAGATCAATCACCCTTATAAAACTCTCTGAATTTTCATGATGAGATAGAGGAAATGAAGAGGGTAAGCCAAATGATTCTTGAAGATTTATCAGCCTCAAAAAAATATTTATTTGATAATCAATCTCAGTATCAAACATCAATAGCTCTTACTGCCCCATATCGATATCTATGGATTTCTCTAATTCCATCTCAGAAAAAAATTAACCAATCATGCCTCAAACTATAATACATCCAATACTAGAGGCTCAGCATTCACCCCTTCCTCATAAAAATCCCAAATCCTTTCCTTCAGGGAAAGGAATTCAAGGAATAGTGTATTAGAGAGAGGAGATGACAGTTGTTCAAGTTTAGTAGCCTCAAGAGAGAAATGGGGTAAAATGGAAACCATAGGATCTTTCTCATCTTATTCATTACTTTCAAGTATCTATTGTGCCTATCCTAGGGAAGGAGCCCATCCTTTCTAAATAAAAAAAAAGTTTCAGGTGATGTAGATGGAGATGAAAGAGTTTCGCTTGAACATAATAATGAGGACATCATCATAGACACATTTAGTTTCAATGAAGAGATTGATTCAATCATACAAGTTGTATAAGAAAGTGAGGTTAAAGAGGTTGTTGTTGTGATTGAAGATGATCTAAGAGTAGGGGATAAAATTCAATATTAAAACATTTCAATTTTTTAAATAGAAAGTGTTTTCCATGAACTAGTTGATCCAACAATGGTTGCAATCTATCATGAAGAACAAGAACTTGTTAAATTCGCCATTGATGAATAAAAGTCAGCCAAAGAAGATAAGAGTGAAGGTAATTATGATTATTTATGGAAGAAATATATGGATATTTATAATGAATATCAAACTTTTCAAGATTTCAAACTCTCCATGGAAGATCTTAAAGACCAACCAACTGTTAAATCTATCTATTTTGGCTCACAAGAAGAGCAAATTCATGAAGATAAGAAGAATGAGCACATGTTGGCTGATATAATATCTCAATTAATTACTCTTAATGACCAATAAAATGAGAAAAATTATTCCCTTTATCATGCATAAATATGTACAAAATATCAATCATGAATATATGGATAAGTTACCTGTTTACGAGGAGCAAAATCAAGGTACAATAGAAGAGATATCAGATTATTGGTAGCTCATAAATGAAGAAGAATTAAATATGCCCTTGAAAAGTGCATGGATCTAGGAGTAGGATGATTGGGTATTGGATCCATACCTTCAATAAATGTACCTAAAAATAGAGGTTGGAATCCCAGATGCACCATCAAGAAGACATGAGCATCCAACTACCCTTAGTTGCAGAAGAAAGCAATCAAGAGATGGCAAATACATTTTAAGGTTCCATGGTGGACCAAAAATCTTCCCATTTGATCCTAGAGGAAAGCTTATCCTTTCACCTTAGTTTATTTTTTTTCATCCAATAAGTGAGTAGCATAAGCATCAATCTACTTCCCTTTCATTATTTTCATGTTTTCCTTAATTTAGTTGTCTTTGCTTTCTAGTTTACCTATTGTGTTTCCCTTTGGTCATGTTGTGTCAGTTATAAAATTTGTCTCAAAGCCTAAAAAAGTGTGTTTTCCAATAAAAATTGATGATTTATTTGACCATTAGGATGGTTAGCCCCTATGAGTCACCAAAAATGTTAGTAATTTATCCTGTCAAGGCCAAATTCCAACCCCTACAATTAAAATTTTTTAGAAACTGACAATAGTCTCTGCAAGCTAATCAAACCAATATATTTTGATCTAAAAGGTTATTTTTTGTATTTAAAGTATAAAATTTATCTAAAAATTTAATTAAATATTTCCAAATGAATTTAATTATATTCAAAAATATAACTTTAGCCTTATCTTAAAGTTTCATGGCTTAAAAAGGTAATTTAATGCATTTTAAGCCAAAAAAGGCTTATTTTGGACCCACACGTGCCAAATTTAACTTTAAAAAACATTTAAAATTCAAATTTTTATGTATAAACATTCAATAGATTCATTTAAATCTATATCATGCATTATCTTGGTGTTGGAAGCTTGAATTATTTTTTAAAAAGCCAAAAATAAGTTATTTTCTTGACTTTCAAGAAGAAAAGTATGGATCCATATGAATTTTTTACATTATGGGAAGGAAAAATAAATAAAAGGTTATTAAAAATATTCAAAATAATTTTCATGGCATTTTAATTTAAAAAAATTCCAAAACCATTTCATACGGCACTCCTCCTTGTTTGCACATAGTGACTTGCTTTCAGATTTGACGATGGTACAAATAGCTGGAGAAAGGTATAGATATGATTTTTGGGTGTGAAAAATAGAATTATAGATATTAATCATTAATTATGTGGTTTTTTAATTATAATTTCCATTCTCATGTACCATTAGGTTTAAGATAGGCTAGTTTTTGTAGCCTTGCAACCAAAAAGGTAATGGGTTTTTCTCAATTTCTCCTCACCTAGAAAGGGTTTCATGAAATTCAAAGTTGTTATATAATATTTGGGGAATTAAAATATATATCCATATCATATTTCATCTATTATTCATTCATTTCATGGTCAAACAAAGTAAGTAAAAATAGCCAATCAAATCTGTAAATTAGCATGCTTTCAAGAAGAGTGTAGGGTTGCAGAGAGAAAATGGATTTTTTAAAGATTATATATTTTGGTATTTGACATTATTTACCCCATTTTTATGTTTTCTATCAGTTTTCCCAAATAAATTTTCCAAAAATATCCATTATTTGGTAAATCTTGGTGCTTCCAAGCTTCCAAAAGGGCCTAGTTTAGCATGGTTCAAGGAAATTTTGCATTTTTTAAGGTTTTTTGTGGAAAACCAGATTCCAATGGATAATTTAAATAATTTAAAATTAATTTTATCTATAAAACATCCATTACCCATGAAATTAAATTAAAAAATATTCAAAAATACATTCAAGTATGCATACATTCCATGCAAAAGGGGCATTGCTTAAGGAAATTTGAGGTTTTTAGAATCTACAAGTGGATTTTTTACTCTAAATTTGGTATGTATCATAATAATTAGTTGAGGAATAATCATTAAAATTTTCAAGTCTATTTGAAAATTTTAAGTGTTTTTTATTTTTACACAAACCTAAGCCTCTCAAAACACAGTCAAGAGGAAGCAAGCCTTTGTAAAATGAAGCCTCCAAGAGCAAAATGCAATATTTTGGTTGTTTCTAACCATTGTGTGAGTTTTTCAAGTTTATAATTGTGTTTTAAAGTATTATAAAATTAATAAATAACCATATAATTCTATTTTGAATATTTTAGGAAGCTTCTATGTGACAGAAGTAGGCTACTAGGCCAAGTTGGCTTAATAGGCCTATCTTATCAATCAAATAAATGAAGGTTGGCATTGAAGTTAGATATAAAATAGTTTTAAATGAATTTAAAATGACACATATCTGATATTTTCATCTATATTCATATACTTTTATATTTCAAATGTCATTTTATGCAAGGAGTCAAGTGGAGTTAACTAGTCTTGAACTTCCAATCAAAGCTTCAGTTGACTAGTTGACCAACATCATACAATATTCCTTTGTTATCATTTAAAGAATGACATTAAAACACTTAAATATCACTTCAAGTGGATATAGCACCAAATAATGGTGTTGATTTCATTCAAAGAGAGTTGACAAAGTCAATGGGGCCCACCATTTCTTGTTTCAATGCCAAAATGGATTTCTTGCAAAACAAAGCAAAGAAGGAGATATTAAAAGAATATTGTAATTAATTTAAACTCGAAATTGACTTGAGTTCACATCAATTTTATCTCTTCTTATTTTTCCAATGCCAAAAGGAGGTTTTATATAAGACAAAATAAAATAAAGAAATTTTTGAAGAATATTGTATTTAATTTGAACTCAAAATTGACTTGAGTTGAGTTGGAGTTCATATATTCTTCTCATTTCAATGCCAATATTGGCTAGTTATATATATGTTGTCTTTTTAAAGCTAGGAATTATTCCTGAAGCTAGTATACAAAGATATACAAAAATTGTAATTGGCACCATAAATCAATAAAGAGAATTTTTTTTGCACATCAATTTATGGTAATAGAGTGTATTGTTGATTGTGTACAAGAATATAAGTGAGATATTTATCCCCTTATATAAATTCATTTCCTCACCTATTGATGTAATCTCATCCTCTATAGATCAATTAAAGAACTAAGAATATAAAATTACACTAAAGATTGTTAATATGCAGTGTCTTTAGACACCAGCATGCACACATCTTTAATCTCCAAAATTTATTTCAATCCTTCTCTTGAGATAATTATGTTTATGATTGATCCATATGTGTGTTTTGATTTCAAATCTTTCAGAGAATAATTAATTATTCAAGTGCATCACCATAGTAAGTAGGATTTCCCTTTTTAGCTTCCTTCTTCTCTTTTCACCCCAAAAGTCAAAAATAGAATTAATTTTGGTGATAGATCCAACGGAACCAGTGCTCTCTAGAGGTTATTCTCATTTTATATTCACCCACAGTCTGAGAAGATCCCATGGTATCAACTGAAGAGAAGGCTTACTTGCATATCTTCAAATAGGGTGCTCTTCAAATTGATAACAACACATACACACTATTATCACAATAAATTTTACCCTTGAGGAGATTTTTCAAGCCTCCTCATTAAGGTGATATAATGGATACACCTCTAGTTTATCGATGGCCTAATTAACAAGGTGAATAGCTAGATTGGGCTAGCTCCCATGATGTTTCACCTTGAAACTACTACTTGTTATGAACAGGGTAAGAGATAACTAAAAACAACCTAACTAAAGAGGAGATGCACTATTGGTTGAATATTTTGTGTATTAGCATACTGGTAAACAAAATAGGTCTGATCAGCCAAATTAGGAAGATTATTCATCCAAATGTGTAAGTTTATCACATCAGAAGGAGACTGCTCTCTCCTCTCATCAAGGGGAGGTTCCCTATGGATATGCTATATATATGTATAAATAGAAAATAATACTCAAGGATAGGACAAGCCATCCGTCTCTCTTTCTTCAGAGATGATGTGTACAAAACAAAGGAAAAACTCAAGGGAAATGAGAGATAGCACTCCTCTTCTTTCAGAAGAACTATTCAGCCAGCCACAAGAATACTCTTGGAAATAAAAGCAGAATGTAACTGAGGGTATAGTAACCAACAAATTGAGACACAGCACAAAGTCTCCACCTGAAATGCTCAAGAGTAATATACGAAGGATAATGAGGGCACAAAGTCTTCTCAAAGTCCTTTACACAGCAATGAAAAGAAAACACATTGAAGGCAGCTATGGGGGCACAAAGTCTCTCCACATTTGATTCTTCAGGACACCTTCCTGACTAATTTTACTAATCCTGCTTGTTAAATTAATGGAACAGAAAATATATCAAGGAAAAAGACATAAGAACAATTTCCTCAACAACAAAGATATCACAGCACAAATTCTGAAAAAGTCCCTTACTTTCTTATTCCAGTAACAAAATATGATCAACAGATTGAGCACAAAGTCTCAATGATGCCTCTCAATTTGGGTAGAGTTTCGTTTAGATTGTCAAAAAAGAGATCCTTTTACAATGAAAGAAAGTCCCTTATATAGCCACTTCAAGAAGAACTTAGGAACAGTAATACATCATGATGTGTTGGGAACTGTTAGAAAGATAGGCTGGAACTTTGGGGCATTTTACCCATTTGATCTTCTCAATGTAGATAAACAAGCCACGTAATTGAAAGATTTCAACTTTCAATGTCCACCTGGCGGTCTGATCTTGTCTTCATCATTCCTCCTTTTATGGTTAATTGAATCGGGTCCTGGATTCACTCATTATTCTGTCTTTCTTCACTTTTTGCTAGTTTTGGTCTTGAATTTTGGGAATGCATTTGGGTCTATAAATTCAAAGGATCAACAGCTATTTCATGGGGTTTAAAATTGACATTTACATGCCCGTTGATGTGCTCTCAATGGCTAGTTCATTGTCTTGAATTTGATGTCTTCAGGCGCGTCACCCCTTGGTCCTCTTTCAGCTTTCAGCTTTTCCCTTTTAGGCTTTAAGAAATGATCCTTGAATGGGTCAGAAAGAGCTCTTTACTTTGGCTGCTGAGAGTCCCTCACAAGGGCACCTGCCCTTCAGGGTCCTTCAGTAGCCCTTTCAATTTGAGTCTCCTGCAAACTATCCTTCAGGAAAATTCCCAGGTGTTTTACCCCACAGGTAATTTCTATGGACATTTATCTTGCGGAAAATTCCTATAAATAATTTGTCTGGGGAAAATTCCCATGGACAAAAAGTCCATGGAAATTTGTTTCACAAAGTCTTTGACTGGTCTTCGGATTTTTTGCGCCCGCAGCCACTTAGAATTCTTTCAGACTTTTTCTCTGAAAGAATTCCTTTGAACAAATGTCCAAAGGAATTCTGCCTTAGCCAATTTTAAATGCCTTAAACAAATTTTAAAGAATTACCTTTCGGCTTCCTTGAAAAATGACCCTTTCGAAGGGTGCTTTTATTGATTAAGTGTCCTCCACAAGGACACTTGTCCTTCAAGAAGTTTCCTTCTACATTGAACCACCCCTTTAAACTTTGGCAATGAACCATTATGTTGAACCAGGATGTTGAACCAATCGGTTGAACCAAAAATGGTTCAAGCCGATAGTTCAATTGGATGAAACAAGCCGATGAACTAAGCATTGAACCAAACATTATGATCTTGCCTTTGAACCAACAGTTGAACCATTTCATTTAACCAATCAATTGAACCAAGGCTTTGAACCAAAATGGTTCAAGCCAATGGTTCAATTGAATGAACCGACTAAATGAACCAAGCGGATGAACCGAGTGAATGAACCTGTTGTTGAACCTGTTCATTGAACCAAGACGTTGAACCAAGTTTTGGTTCAATAGTTCAAACAAAGCTTTGAAAAATGTCTTTAAACCTACTATTGAACCTTGAGATGTTGAACCAAAGGATGAATAGAAGGAATGAACCAACTGAGTGAACTATTTGGTTGAACCAAAAGACATTGAGTGAAATAAAGCATTGAACCGCTTGGTTGAACCGAGCCATTGAACCGTTCCTTTGGTTGAACACACCGTTGAACCTTGAATCTGTTGAACCTTTGAACCAAAGTGGTTCAATGGTTTAATGGTTCAAGCCACCTTGCTTTGGTTAAGTGTTTGGAATCCGATGAACCAATTGCAATGATTGAACTTTGAACCTTGATGAAGTGCTTAACTCTTGTCAATGACGTTGAACCCATTGAACCTTTGAACCAAAGTGGTTCAATGGTTCAACGGTTCAATGGTTCAAGTCTCTTTTTGCACTCAGATGCTTGTTGATGGAGATTTTTGATTGAACCAAGGCTATGAACTAATCCCAGAGAATGACTAAGTGTTGAAAACTGATTCTTTCGACTGAAACCACCTGTAGAAGCCTTTGAACCTATATAAATGAACCTATCTACAAAGTCCATAGATTTTCTTTTTCTTGCACAATCCATAGACTTCTCTTCCTACTGAGTCTATAGATTCAAGCCTGCAGAGTCCGTAGATTTTTTGAGAAGCTTGGAAAATGAGGAATTTGAATGTCTAGGACAAATTTTGGAAATGGAAGAGACAATTTTGGTCTGTAAGACCAAAATAGTTTAAATGTTGTCCCAAAAATGACTGCTATTTTTGGGGGACAACATGCACCAAAAAAATTTATCACTACCTGTAATATCCCCTCCAAACCGAGAATATAGCAACACAAAAACTCTGAACAAAGATACAATCCCTGTTGAATAATTTAGAAGATAACAATAATATAGTTTCTCAATAGCAAATCACAAATATTTTCACTTGTCCTTCTAGACTATTACAAATACAGTCCTCTCTTATGCATATAAAAATATGAAATACAGTCTTGAAAACCCTGGCTTTACAAATCTGGAAATTGAGTTTGAATCTGGAAATTCTGTCTCGGCCTATTGTGTCGAACACACAGTCATCGGTGTCAGTCGATATACTACCGACGTCGGTCACTGGCGGTCCTTCTATGCTGACATTGGTCTTCAGTTGGCCGATGTCAGTCACTAGGGATCTCTGTCTGCCGAGGTTGGTGTCTGTGTGGATCTGTATGGACCTGTACGATCTTCATACGGCCGCCAATTAAGCATAACCTATCTATTTTCAACCCTGGATCTGAAGATATGTAGCTCTAATACAGAAGATATCTATCTATATAATTTATTGAATCAAAACATAAAGAAATAAATACCTGGAATATCTGTAATAACTTCTGTGTGAAGTTATCTCTCAACCCTGTAAATTCTGTGATAACTTCTGGATGAAGCTATCTCTCAATTCGGCAATAGATCAGCTGATATTTCATAGCCTCTGAATTGCACACACTGAAGAGGGAACGTTCTCCAATGCAAATGGAATCTTGAAACCCTAGGCTCAGTCTTCACAGAAGAAATTCTTCAAAATCAATAATCAATAATCAATGGCTAATCAATAATGGCCTCCATGAGAAACCCTTATACCCTCAAAAGATATGCTTGCCCTAATTAGGGTTTTCTTACATTATAATTAGGGTTTCTAATTTAAAATTAGACCAAATAATTAATATTTGATTAAATCAATCAAATATTAATATCTCCCTCAATACATGTCCAATCGAGCCCAAACGAAAGCCAACTAGAAAAATTTTGCTAAACGAAGCCACGCCAATCTCCATCAAGACCCTCTAACCATCCTATCAGCCTACGAGGGTCGCATAATAGGCTAACCATGAACTCAGAACATGTCAACTAAAAAGGGGACATGACACTACCACATATTTATATATGCACAATGAGAATAGAATTGACCTATTCATACACTACTCCTAATCTACTCCTCTTACATCAGTATTTCAATATGAAGGTTGTAGATGATGATTAGGCTAGGAGGGCTTATTTTTAAGAGGTATAAGGACACTAATGTAAGATTTATTCACTTAACCTTCACAAAACTATTTAAACACTCCATATTACCTAAAAGAGTGAGTTTAAACTACATATATGTGATAAAATGAGATAGCATGCCAAGGAGAATTGAATCAACACTAGACAAGATCAATCATTCATGCATAAACACTAGAATATAGTCATAATTGAAGGTAAAACCATCTTGTATATTGTTAAATGGTTTAAAAAATGAGTATGTCTTCACCATATTCAAGTGGAGGATCCATCACAATGCCAAAATTAGGCATACATATAGAAGAAAATGATAAGGAGAGAAAAGATGGGTGTTATAAAATTCCATGAAAACTATCATCTAATGATGAAACAAGATAAAAATAATGAAGCCTATAAGTATAAATTATTATGAATTCTCAAAAACATGTGTCATCTTCATCTAATCTTATTTTTCATCAAGGTGGCATAGAGGGACTCTTGACCTTCTTGGATGACTCATCAACTTCATCTGAAACTATCTTTTTGATTAGAGAGTTACAAGTCTATGTTTTGACACATGGAAATATTGATCATGTTTATTAGATTATTATCATGTAATCCTTACCCACTTAAATTATTATATTATCTTGATAGGATTGAGACCTAAAACTTAAGCTTCTTCACATTGATAAGACCCTATACTTTCATTTTGTGAGTTTGGTTGATTCAAATGAGGCCATGAAAACAAGCCCAACTTTTCATCCAAGGCCTATTCATTGTTTTAGGACTATAATCACATATTTATAACCTCTTATAGGTTTATTAAAGTATCATGTGATTTATTTTTAGCTTGTATACCACCTTCAAGGATTGACATATAGATGCATTTGGTCTCTTAGATCTCTTGATGACATGTTTGCTTATTATAAGGTTTATTGAGATTGTTTGTAGCATGTATGTCACTTTAGGGGTCTTAGAGATCTTTTAGGGAGACCACCATACTTATTTCCATGCTCAAAAAGCCCTCATAACTGGTCAAGATACTTTCATACAGCCAAATCCTTGCAAATAGGCCCAAAACTGTCACTTCCAAACCATTTTTTGTACCTTTTACTCTCCACACATGCCAATGAATAGATCTAACAAGTGTTCCTAAGACCTATTAATTTTTTCAAGGTGATTTCAAGACAAAAAAAGAGTATTAGGATCACTTATGTTCATTATCTTTCCCATTGAACTCTTAAAAGGGTTCAAAGAGGGTTTAGACCCATATTCATTCTTAACAATGATTCATAAAGATGATGCCTTATTAGGCTGACTAAATTACACAAATTATAATTACATAAGGTTATTAAATTAACTCTAGGAGATACTTGTCCCATGCAATTTTTCCTAAAATTTCCATGTGACATTTTGGACCTTCTTGAGCTTCTGACAAAGAAAAACACAAGGTTTTGAGGTATTTACTCTCTTAACAATGGTTTATATAGTATAGTATTTGGATTGATAAATCAATTCCAAAAATCTAAATTAAAGGCACCCCTATAACTTCTCATAAATCCATTAATCACCATGCACATCCTTAGGTGTGATCTCAATGTAAGAAGTGGGTTTTTTGCAACTCTACAACCTATATGTGTGTATCTTGAAAAGATTGTTGTGCTCTAAAAACACCCAAATTGCATGTTTGAGAGTTTTAATATATTATCAAGGGTTAAAGTGATGATATATGAGGTATTATATTAGTTTTCAATAGGTATTATCTTTCCAAAAGGCCCTAGAGCCTGATTTTCCCAACATGAGGATTTGTTGACCATTAGGCCAATTTGACCCTATAAATCATATTTTTTATGTTTTCTTCTCAGTTAAAACAATATAAGCATTATTTAAACCTATTTTATGACCTAATACACCTTTATTGTACATATAAACCCTAAAATTAATACAAATATGCATGTTTTCTTCACATTCTTGAGAACAACCCTGTAGGTCTCCATTAGACATGTTTCGTGTTTAGGCTTGAGAATGTTTTATTTGAGTGGTGTTTTATAGTGGTGGAAACGAGAATAAAAACTATATTATTTCCTAATTATCCCTCATAATAGATATAAATTATATGAGCTTCATGTTTGACATTAAAATCATATTTGTTCAGTCCTCATATCTATGCATGTAGGTGTGTTTTCTAGGATTCTTGACAGAGTTTGCATTTGTATGTATGTTTTTCAAAAAATCATATGGATAATGAGAATTATTATATACCTTATATTACTCTCTTATAAGGTTTTCATCACCCTATAATAACCTTAATACATCAACTCTCCTCATAAATTTGTATACTTTCCTCAAACTTTATGTGCAGGCTTGTGTGTGTATACAAATCCAGTCAGTCTTGAGTAAAAAGGCCTCCTTCTTGTTCTTAATTACACTGGATACTTTATAAAAACTTATTTTATACTTCTATTAGATGAAATAGATCCTATTTTCAATAATAAACCAATCATCTTTATTGGTTTCTTGGGAAGATTGAATCCATAAGCAGAAATGTTCTTTCAGGTCTTAACACCTATTAGACTTTCTTGCATTTTATTTGCATTCCCGTGTAGGCACCCCATTTTTATCACTTTTTTGTTTAAATTTTTTTCATAGGGACTTATTTCAAACAATACAAATTAATCTTATAAACCATTAAAACATTTTGATTTGTTTGCACACATCATGTGCAATTCCTGATTCACATCAATATGTTCCTAAATAGGGCATTATCCTATATGAAATCATAACCTACATCTAATTATTATCCTATCAAGTTAAAACCTAAAAATTGACATTTTTTTACCACTTTTATAATTCAACTTTGGGGAAATTTAGAAATGGAAATTAACATGATCAAAGGTACTTAATTGGTTAAACCCATTTAAATGCAAAGTCAAAATGTCCATGGCTAATTAGTGAATTTTTATTTCTATAAATTCATGAAATATTTATTAATGACATCAAAACAAAAATTTGAAATGGTGATATCATGCATGACATCACCCTAAAAGTTTTCAAGCAACTAAATTACAAATATCACACAAATATCTAGATTTGCAAGCCATATTTATTAATTATAGCATTTAATGCCTTGAGCCTCCAAAATTGAATGGATTTTTGGCCACACATATTTATCTCAATATGGATAGTCACAAATTGATTCCCTCATTTCTGAAAATCTATAAATATAAGGGTCCTCACTCATTCCTTTAAGCTCTTTTTGTGTAAACTTCTTATGCAAAATTATCTTCATAAAGCTTCATTTATACAAACTTACTATGTAAAAATTATTATATACAAGCTTCACCTATTCACATGAATTGACAAATATTGTAAGCCTAATCCATTGGTGCACTAGAATATGATGGATGCTCATGTTACTCTTTATTGAAAAAGACTTGGATCACTAAATCTGGGGAAAAGCATGCTTCTTGATTGCTTGTGAGGGAGAATAGCTACTTGGAAGGTTTGATTTTATTCCTTTCTTAATTATCTCTTTGAATTCATTATCAATTCCCCCTGAGGGAATAAGCTTGATAATTTAGGTCTTTATTCTTAATTTAGAGATTTCTTGACTAATATGTGATCTAACCTTATCTCATAATCTTATTCTACATTTTGTCATGCCTGATGGGACCATGCATCTCACACATCTCTTGATCCTTATAATTTTGCATCTATACCCTCTTTTGAGGCTATTTTTCACTTCATTTTCTATCATTTTATGTTTTTATGA
Organism: Torreya grandis; assembly: GCA_037957365.1. NCBI lineage: Eukaryota > Viridiplantae > Streptophyta > Pinopsida > Cupressales > Taxaceae > Torreya > Torreya grandis. Next base: position 1,793,930 of record JARHVA010000459.1, read on the forward strand.
CATCTAGACCAATTGGAAAATTTTACCTATTAAACAGCAAAATTGACTTGAACATCAATGAGAATGCCTTGTAGAGTGTAAAATCAACCTATGAAATAATTAAATCACCCATGTGAATGGTGAAATTGATTTTTCTATTTTTTATCTATGTCTGTGCATTTTATAGAGAATGGCAAAATTAACCTGTAGATTGGTGAGTTTGACCTATGGAATGGTGGGTTTACTAACAAATCAATGAGATCATCCTAGACTAGAACCTGTAGTAACTATTTTATTTCTTTTATTTCTATCATTTTATTAATTTGGTGAGATCACCCTACACATCATTAGAAATGCCCTGCTAATCAATGATATCACCCTGTAATCACTGAGATCACAAAATAGTGTCCTTTGTGACTTAGTCTTTTAGTTGAATCATCCTGACAAATGGTGGAATTGTTATGTTTAATGACAAAAATTCTCTGTAGAATAATAGAATTGACTTGTGTCAAAAAATAGAGAGCTAAAAATAGCAAGTTCCAAATTTATTTGAAAATCATACACCCCTATTTTGACTTCTAATACTCTATTTTGTAGGTTTTAAGACACTTAGTTTCAATTTTACAATAACCAAAATCAAATCTCACTTCATATCTCATTTGGTGTTGTAAAATTAACTCAGACTTGAGTTAAGTTTTCTTAATGGCTTTTGCTTTTTTATTGTTATTGTGTGTTTATTTCACAAAACAAGTGTAGCATGTATGCTCTCCTCCCATCCCTTTTAGGTAACTTGGGTGATCCAAAAATGCTTCACTTATTACTTTTGTCACTTTGTCAAATCATGGAAGGAAAGTTGCTAAGGCCCTCCCCAAAATCTGATTGATATGGGTGATACCAAAATAACTCTAAAGTCCTACAATTTTTATTACTTACATCTTGGCTTGTGGACAGGATTTCATAGCCTCCCCATGGGCTATCTATGGAAATGTTGACCTAATAATTCATTTCCCAGCATCATTTCAAGCACAATTCATGGTAGGGGTATATAAATTGAGGTCGACTTGTTGGAACGCTTGTTTGAGCGGTTAAACAAGCCTCATTAGTAAGAGACTATCTCAGAACGTAGGTTTAACTCAAACATCACACTACAATAAGTAATTAACAGATGTGGTGGTTGTGAAAAGGATAATATATTTTCATAATAGGCTAGTTAATGCGTATCCAAATTATGGGTTATGCCCTAGTGTTAATCACACATATAAAACCATTTAGAACGTACAAAAATTGATAGTTTTTAGAACAACCCCACTTGCCATAGAGTATTATTAGTTTGGGGTGAGTAGACCAAAGTTCTAGGTCACCATACAATCTCTTGAGATAAGAGGGGGCCTAAAAACCCTACATTTCATGTGCATCTACTTTTATTATATTTACAATTTATTTCCTCTCAATAAGGAGTATATAGACTAAATCCAAAAGTGTAAATCCACCTTGTCAATTTGATAGGATAAGACATTCACTTTGGTATTTTTCTTATTCTTGTTTATTCATATGGTATTTTGAGTATAAAAAAAAAATTGTGAACTAAAATGCATCAAAAACTAAACACTTATTGAACACTCATTTATTTTTAACAAAGAGGCATTGTGCTGGTAAAATCTAAATCACTTTTTTCCTTGTTTAAAATTCAATTAACATCATTGTGTTTGTATTTCTAAAAGATAATTGTTACACTATTTGTGTGAATCTATAACTATTTATAACTTTACAAATCTAAAGTCCTTTTCTAAATCCAAATTTTAAATCTTGTCTTTCTAAGTTATAATCCAAAATGTTATTGGTTTACCTTTCACGCTTGGTCTGAGTAACTTGGGTGAGATTTTTGTTTGGATTAAAGGCTATTTTGTTTAAACTCTTGTCCCATTATATTCTTATTTTTTACTTAGATCATCTTGTGTTCACTCACACTCTAAGTTCCTAGACCATTCTAACTTCTTTTCCATGTGGTGTTGTTGTGTTGCCCATTTATTTTTGGCTTTATGTTTAGTAGTTCTTGTGTTAGTTCACATCTTGAGCTTCTTAGTTCACATCTTATTCTTCTTTATGCAAAAGGTATTCTTGTATATTCTCTAATCCATAACTCACCACAGCTATGCTTAAATTTTTATGATATTGACATACTTTTAACTTAGATTTTTTGTGTGCTCACCTGCACCCTAAGTTCCAAGATTATTTTACCCTCTTTTAATTTGACAATTTAAACCAACCAAGGTTGAGTAATTTTGTAACCTCTTTCTTCTAATTATGTGGCATCATATCATTTCCTTTATTATTATATTCTCATTTTACCTTGTATTTTTTTTATTGAAGAGTCCAAAAGAGCCTTTTAAACATTTGTAAACCACATTTCACATCTTCGTAAATGAAGAAAACCTTATTCAAACTATGGCATCTTTTCTAGACCCATACCACCCTTTCTAGGGGCATCTTTTATGGATTGTTATTGCCCTCTTTGGGGATAATTCTTAATTACTAAACCAATCCATGTCTATTGACATACACCAACCCCATTCTTCTCCTTTAGCTTGCATTAGCAACCAAGCTCCATAGCACTCAAAGGTTACCATTCTAGGTCCTCTTTTTTTGGCCTACATTACAAACCAATCTCCACAATGCCCAAGGGTTACCATTTTAGGTCCTCCTCTTTTGGCCTATATTAGAAACCAAACTCTACAATACCCAAGGGTTATCATTTTAGGTCCTCCTTTAGTATGCATTAATAACCAAGCTTCATAGCGCCCAAAGGTCACTATTCTAGGTCCCTCTCCCTTGGTTTACATGAGCAACCAAACTCTATAATGCCTAAAATTTACCATTTTATGCCCTTTTCCCTTAGTTTTTGTAAGCAACCAAGCTCCATAACACCCAAAAGTTACCATTCTAAGCCCTCATCCTTTAGCTTATGTTAGCAACCAAGCTTTACAACACCCAAGGATTACCATTCCAAGCCTTCATCTATTACCAACTATTCCTCACTTTAGAAAATCTATGTCGGTTTTTGAGCCACAACTAAACCAACCATTACCTCTTCAAAATCTATTTTTTAAGGACCATAATGTGTCCAAAATTTTATATTTTGCATCCAATTGTAAACCTAAGCTAAGAGAATCAATCAATTATTGATGTTATTGTTAGAACACCCATTCATGATAAGTCAACCTATGATGAATCACCTTTTGATCCTTTCCCTATTGTCGAGGAACTTTTCTTTTATAAGTTAGTCTTGGTGGAGTTTCTTATCAACCCTTATCCTTTTTTTGAAACACCTCACATTGACAAGCCCGTCTCTGTGGAGTTATCACTCAACCTTTTTCCACTCATTGAAGAGTCTCACTTTGACAAGCTAGTCTTTATGGAGGCACCCCTCAAGTTGTTCCCTTTTTTCAAGGTGATTCATCTAGATGAGTTAGTTTATGATTAGCCCTTCTTAGATGAATTTATTTTTTAAGACACCATTGTGCCATCATAGGTCATTCTTTGCCCCATACCAAACATATAGATTCAATAGTAGAATTAGAATCAACATTAGTCTCAACATTGGATTTAAATTCCTTTGAGTCAAAATCAGATTCATAATCAAAATGTAGTCATGGTTGTTACAACATTGGTTACACATGCCTTATAGATCAATTTGAATCATTTATGATCCTTTCATGCTTTTTGAGGATGGTTACTTCACCATAAATACATGTTCTCCTACTATCTTCTACAAGGATTATGTTTCCTTTCATCATTCCATTACCATACCTTATACCATTACCACCAACCAACATAGCCATTATATTATCATTCCACCTCTCACAAGCATTGATTGGGATTGATAGAATCAAACTTTATTAAACTACATCCATGGTGACATATCAGATGTAGAATAATTGGGGTACCAAGACCACATTTATCTATAAGAATAACAATCTCCTAGTGAAACATTTTAGGACACACTAGGAGACAAACAAATTTTGCACTCAACATCTTTCAGTGAAACCTCGTTAGAGGTGATAGAAGATAATCAAAGTCAATGGTTAACATTCCTTAGTGAAACATTTTTGGAGGCACTATAGTATAATCAAGACAACTTTATTGGTGAAAACATCTTTGAGGTGCTAACCACTAAGCACAATAGTTCTTCATTGATTGACAATCCATAACATAATCATATTGTACCATCTCTCAAATGTACATAGAAAAATAATATTATGGTCCTATCAAGAGCATGTGACAAAGTCTTTGGCCCTGCCACAACCAAAATTATGTTGAATCTAGAATCAACAACATTGTGTGTAGCTAAAACTCTCAATCTTCATTTATTACCCAATCATTATACATTCCATTATGAACCAATATTCCATTTCCAAATCAGACCATATATCATGTGCCTATCATTATTTACCTTTATTGGTTGCACTTTAATTTACAAAGGCTACAAAGACATCTTGTATTGAAAGTCAAAGGAAATAGAATCAATGACCAATGAAGATCACAACAACATTATTGGAATCTAAATCAGAACAAGTTTTTGATAGAGAAGCTATTCAAAAGGGGTGTGGGATAGTAATTTCAATGATTGACTCTTTCGGTTGTATCATATGTTGATCAGGATGTGTATCTCCACATCAATAGGAACAATAGAACCTCTTACCTAACCTTTTCCATTTACCTTGTCTTTCCATTTACTTATCTTACCATTTGCCTTGCCCTTTGCCTTGCTTTACCATCTTTTCTTACCTTGTCATACATTTGAACTACATAAAATTGAGGTCCTTTGGGACTATATAGGCAATACTCAATTTCTATTTAGCTCATCTTGGTCACCCCTATGCCATGATCTTTCCATTTTATGAGCAACTTGAGTAACACTATCACCATTTTATGAGAAACTTAAGCTAATGCTATCATTGTTTTACGATCCCATTATGTGCATTGTTCATTAGAACAAGATTTGTTCCTACATTCTTGGATTTTCATGTGCACTTGTTGTTTTGCATGACCATTCCTATATTCCTCTACATGATAATCATGTTTTATTATCATCATTTTTATTTTAACCCACATCCTAGTAAAACTACATTGGGCCTGAAGTTCATGTTGGATTTTGTGTCTATGGAACTATGTAGGTAGTGTCCACTTTCCTCGTGCATCTAGAGTCAACTTGGCTACCCATTCCTTTTCTTATCTCCCCCCTCCCATTTTGTTTGTTTGTTTCATTACCTCCTATAGCCTAAGGGAAATTTTTGGTTGTTTTATGTTGTTGTTTCCCTATCATCTGGGGGCAGCTTTATATCCATTATTCTTGTCTCATTGTATTGGTGTTGTTTTCACTTAGCTTATGGGTCACCCTATCACAAAGTGTAACACTTATATTACATGTGAATGAATAAATTATTTTCTATCTGCACTAAAATTTTGATTAACCAATGTTTTTGTGTGTTTATTTGAGTTTTATTATTGTTTTGTTATGTTTTTTTGTTTGTTCATTAGTTTGTCTGAGTTTTGTTGTGTTTTTATTGTTGTGTTATTATTTTGTTTATTATTATTTCACTATTCTTTCCTTTTTAACTAGTGTTTTGTTATTTATTTCTTGGTGTTTTTTTGTGCTTTTTATTTCTCGTTATTATTGTTTTGTTATGTCTTTCTTTATTTTATTGGTGTTTTGTTATGCCTTTATTCTTGTCTTTGTCTTACTATTTTGTGTTTTTCTGTGTCTTATTTATTGAGTTATTTATTTTTACTATTATGTTTAAATACATTTGGTAACCCTTTTGAGTTTGGCAACAACTTGGGCTTGAATCTTTACATTTGTATTTGAATTCTTGTATTGCTTGTTCACTTTTAAATAAACCTTGTTAATGCATGGGTCTTGATCATTTATATCTTGATTCCAGGTTATTTACAATTTGTCCTTGTTTTATTTTATTATTTGCTTATTTTTTAAGTACATTCTTATTCCTACTTAGATTTGGATAATTCACATCTTGATTTTGAGTTAGTTATATTTTTGTATTTTTCCTTATTTTTATCCTTTTCTTTACTTTGTTTGTTGTTCAAATATAAATAGTTATAACTTTGATTTTGGTAGTTTTAATCATTATCCTTAGTTATAAGTATTCACATTTGAACTGGTCAATATCAAATGAAATACAATTTTATTATAAGTTATTCATACTTATGATGCATAATTTTATTTTTCTAAAGTGAACACCAAGTGCTCCAAGGTCAAAATGTCAATTTGGTGCCAAACAACATCTCTAAAATCACTATCCTACATATCCATTACCTAAACAGGATATCATAAATGCAATTGAACATTGGTACATATTTCTTATATTTTTCATTCATCATTCCATTTTATCTCACTTTTGGGAGAACTATATTAAACTGAGATCCATCTGGACTATGTATGTAGTGCTTAAATACATGACGTATCTTGGGTCAACTTGGCCACCATTATTCTTCCAATCATCTCTTTCATCATTTTTGCATCCTCATCTACCTAGTTTTTGTGTCTCATTTAGTCATTAGACCATCGCATATATGTTTGTTCCCATTCATATTTAATTTATGAAATAGGTTATATTCTTGATCTATGCTTACCAATTTTCCTTACTAGTGCACAATATTTATACCAATCACCAATCCAATTAGCCCTATTAGGGTAAAATCAATTATCAGTGGTCAAATCAGCCCTCTTGGGGAAAAATCAATTTATCAAATGATAAAATATACACTACTAGGGCACGTTATTAATTTATTAACTTCCTTTCTCTAGAGCAATACTCTCATTTTATTTTTCTTCTAATTCCAAGCTTTATAGTTTTTGCCCTCATCTTGGTCATTCAAAGTATGCAAATTATTTTGAGATCGATCATTCCCTAAGCTCAAAACTTTTGCCCTCTTTTGGGTATCTCAAAGTGTGCCACTTCTATTTTGACATGCATTCTTCCCACTTCCCCCGACATTGGGGCCCAATATATTTTATTCTATTTTGATCATTGGAAATCAACGTGCAAGCATTAGCTCATATGGATTTAATCTCATCCTTGGGGAAATTTCACTCTTTCTCTTTTTTTTATATTTCATCCCTCTCTTTCATCCTTACAAGCCCTCTCAATGGGGAAGCATGGATTAATAATTATTTATTCAATCACTACCTTCCAACTTTTTCTTAATGACTTTTTCATTCTTTGAAAAAAATTTGCTTCATCTAGTGTCTCACAATGCCTTCTCAAAAAAGGGAAAAATGTAGACACCCCATTTTCACCACTTTCATGTATAAATGGTTGTCATAAGGAATTATTTTAAACAATGCAAATTAAGCCTAAAAGCCATTGAAACACTCTGATTTGTTTGCACACATCATGTGCAATTATTAATTTGCATCAATATTTTTTTAAATAGGGCATTATCCTATCTGAAATCATCACCTTATTTTAATTCTTATCTAGTTAAGTTGCAACCTAGAAAATGACATTTTTCAACCACTTGTATAAGACAACCTTGTCAAAATCAGAAACTGGTAATTAACTTGATCAGAGGTGCTTAATTGGTTAAACCCATTTAAATACATAATCAAACTTTCCATGGCTAATTAGTGAATTTAAATTTTTATAAATTCATAAAATTTGTATTAATGACATCATAATAAATATATAAAATATTAACATCATGCATGACATCACCCTAAAAGTTGTCAAGTAGTCAAATTATGAATATCACATAAATATCTAGATTTGTAAGCCATGCTTATTAATTTCAACATTTAATGCCTTGAGCCTCCAAAATTGAATGGATTTGTGGCCACACATCTTGATCTCAAGATGGATGATCACAAATCGATTCCCTAATTTTTAAAAATATATAGATACAAGGGTCCTCACTCATTCCTTGAAGTTCTTTTTGTGTAAACTTATTATGCAGAATTATCTTCACAAAGCTTTAGTTATACAAACTTACTATGAATAAAATGTTATAGACAAGCTCACTTATTCACATCAAATTGACAAATCTTATGAACCTAATCCATTGGTGAACTAAGAGATGATGGAGGCTTATGTTATTCTTCATTGACAAAGACTTGGAGCACCAAATCCAAGGAAAAGCATGCTTCTTGATTGCTTGTGAGGGAGAATAGTTACTCATAAGGTTTGATTGTATTCCTTTCTTAATTATAGCATTTAATGCCTTGAGCCTCTAAAATTGAATGGATTTGTAGCCACACACCTTGATCTCAATATAGATGGTCAAAAATTTATTCCCTCATTTCTAAAAATCTATAAATACAAGGGTCCTCACTCATTCCTTTAAGCTCTTTTGTGTAAACTTATTATGTAGAATTATCTTCACAAAGCTTCAATTATACAAAATTACTATGCAAAAATTACTATATACAAGCTTCACCTATTCACATGAATTGACAATTATTGTGAGCCTAAGCCATTAGAACACTAAGAGATAATGGAGGCTCATGCTACTCTTCATTAACAAAGATTTGGAACACCAAATCTTGTAAAAAGCATGCTTATTGAGTGTTTGTGACGGAGAATAGCTACTTATAAGGTTTGATTGTATACCTTTCTTAATTATCTCTTTTAAGTCATTAGAAATTACCCTTGAGGGAATAAGCTTGATAAGTTAGGTCTTTATGCTTATTTTAGAGATTTCTTGACTAATGCATGATCTAACCTTATCTTGTAATCCTATTTTACATACATTACCTTTGAGACTTAGGAAATCATTAGTGACACCATTTTAACCTAATACACATGTTTTATATTCTCTCCTCCATGTTTTGGACCAAGTAAGTTAGTCTTAATAGCCTAATTGGTTTCCATCATACTTTTCATAGTAATATTGGCCAATCTTAAATAGAAATCTATAGGTGATCATTGGTGTTTGGGACTTCATATAGGCTTGGGAGAACTATAGAGCCTATTTAAATTCATTCATCTTGTTATATCTCATTAATAACACTCTCATCTTTTAAATTTAACAAAAAACTTGTAGTCTCTTTAAAAAACATATTCTATAGGCCTATACATTGTCTCTTTGAGGATTATACCCTTAATTAGTCTAAGAAAGATATTTTGGGAATGGATGTGAGCTTTAAATACCTCTTGGTTACCCTTTAGGATAGCTAAGATAGTGTGTCAATTTACTATTACACTATCAATTGTTGTAACTATTTTCAATCAAACTTGCACCCTTGTAAAGGTAGTTTTAAGCCTTCACAGTCTGTTGAAACATCGAAACAATCCTAGGTTATGGGTAACCAAATCAGCAGATTGAATCTCTAGATTCTAAATGTTAGCTCCCTTTGGTGTATCAATTAGTATCTTTACTCTATGCTACAAACTATCAAGAAAAGGGAAAAAAGGAAATTTGAAGGAAAATTCCTTTCTAATGATGGTGACACACCTACATTTTGGTTTATCCACTTAATTTCAACTCCTAAAAACACTGCCTAGACAAAAAAAAGACTGAACTTTCAATTCCAATTGACTCCTTTGCATCAGTACTTCCTAAAAATGTTCTATCTAGTGATCAAAGCTTAAGGGAAATGAGGGAATAACCCTGATTCAAGGCACTACCAACCACTTACATCCACTATAACTTCAGCTAAAAGACATCAAACATAGAACATGACCTAGATAATCTAATCAACTAGTAAATAGGTAAGAATCAGGACATGATAAAGAATAAAATTCTATCACATATGCAAATCACTAACATAAATACACTATATTAGCATCCTAGAATCTAAAAATAGTCCTTCTATTTATCTAAAAAAGGTTACAAAACTCAATCTTTGGTGGAATTTGGTCTTGCCAAAAGAGGGATCTTTAAAATGGTTGAAAAAGACAACTTATATAGAAAAATCATACAAAAGCTAAGAGATTGGCTTTGAAAATAAAAGAGGAGATCAACTCCCACATCACCCCAAGTCTAACTCAAGTTGTGCCAAGATAACCAAGCCTTTAAATAATATCATTTTTGTCTTATGGTTTGCATGAAAAGATCTTTGGCATTGAAAATGATAATGAGCCCATTTCATAATACTTATTTAGAATAAAGATTAAATTATTCAAACATGGATGGATCTTTGGTAATTCGATTCTCTTTAAGCATGATGCTACACCAATCTTCAAATAGAAAAATCCACTTGAAGCTAAGTTAGAATTATTTGAAAAGGATTTGATTAACAAGATAAACAAGAGTGCATGTATGAAATTCTATGTTAAGATCTCCTTGAATAACCATACAATGTTAAACTCTTTGAGCCCTTCATGCATTTGAGTCTCCCTTTTGGAATTGAGATAGTCATGCTTGAAGGCAATTGCATGTCTTTTCCAAGTTTGAATAATTTTATTATTACATTAAAAACATGGTGTGTTCCCTACTATAGTCTAATCTTGTTTGGGCCACTTCACATGATCTGAATGTGAGATATAGATCACATCATCAGAGTCAAAAGGGGAAGTCCTCATTATCTTCTATTGATTGGTTATTGAAATCCAACTAGTTGAATGTGCTTATGCCACTTCTCCTGATCCAAAACTTGAAAGCTTTGGTTGAAAGATAATTTACAAATAAGAACAACATAATTCAAATAATGCTATCTCTGAAAAGAGATGTTTTATTGATCAAAATTGCAGACCCAAACATATGCCTATCTCTAAGAAGAGATGTCTAATTTCCATTCCAGGTTACATCTTCATTTATATATGTTTTGAAGGTGTGAGGAGGATGTGGAAGTTCACCAATATTTAGGGAGATTAAGTGGTTCAACTTCCACAATTTACAACAATACAAAATTCGAGGAATTACTATTTTTAGAAACTTACTATTTTTAGAATGCACTACTAAAATTGAAATTTGGGGCACTTTCATTGGGTTTTCAGGGGTCAAACTTCATCAAGAAAATCTCCATTCCATCTCACAATGTTCCCTCATTGTTATCTTTCCAACGGATCAAATGGCGAGTCAATTGGAGCTATGGTGCAAAAGTTATGGCTCCCAGAAGTTCCACCATCAATTAGGGTGGACCCATAACCTAAATTGTCATCTGAATTGTTTCTTGGATCATTCCTCCCCCCTTGAGAAGCAATGGTCCCCATTGCATCAATATTTTTCATCAAGTGTGGTAGTTGTACTTTAATTTGATTCTTGATCCATACCTGGAAGGGACTATGATTTATAGAACTATGCAGGGCCTAATTGTTCACCATTTCTATCTGACCATCAGTCGGTGGATGGAAGGCTATGAACTTCTTCAGCTCAGTATCTATTTGCTTCTAATCTTGTTTTATTTGTGTAGTCAGGGCTGTAACATCAACCCTATTCAATTCTTGACCATGAGAACAAATTTCTTGGCACTAATCAGAGAGATAGATGTAGAAGGTGTTACCTCTGGTACCCTGTAGCACTGTGTTCCAAGAGAGAGAGTGATCCTTTGAGTTCTTGATTCATAGATGCCATGTCGATCATACATGAATGGCTGACGAAAGAGTACATCACAAACATCTAGATTGACCACATCAAATAAGACCTCATCTTTAAAAGGTTTTATTGCATATGAGAGAAGACATTGGTGGGTGACACAGAGGTTTCTCCATGGACTCAACCATCCAATATTGTATGGCTTTGGGTGAGGCTTCATGGACAAATTTAGGCTTTTCACAACATTAGTAGAGATTAAATTATTTTGACTTCCACTATCAAGAATGAAATGCAGAGGCTTACCTTTCACCCATAATTTAGAGTGAAATAACCTTTCCTTGTCATCTAGCATCTCATCGTGGGTCTGTGATGAGGCAACAATGGCTTTAGGATCAACATCTACAATCTCTTCTACAACCTCTTCGACTGCAGGGTCTGTATGAGGTAGAGCACTAGATGTTGAGGATTGTGACTCAAAAAGCAGTGACTTGATGGCTCGACATTATACTTTGGAGTGAGTTCCAGATTTGTGCTAATCACACCACTTTTCAGTCTTTCCTTCCTTTTTCTTCCAATTTTGGCCTCGTGTTTGACCTTCTTTGTCACTTTTTCATTTTGAAGACTGATTCTTTATATTCATTCTTCCATGTTTCTGCTCAATCTTCACTATGAACTTGTATGCCTCACCAATGGTCTCCAAATTGAAGAGTTCCATTTATCCCTGTATGTACCATTGTAGTCCACCATCATATTTGAGAACCTTATGTTTCTCACTTTCTTGGATGCCCAATCTCGCAGATAGAGAATGAAAAATGTCAGTATAATCTTGAACAGACTGCTCCTTACCTTGGTGAAGTTATTGCCACTCTATATACAGATCATCATATGCTCCAATGGGATAGTATTATTCCTTTATAGCTTTTATGAAATCATCCCATGTAGGTTCCATCTCAAGGCCACTATCATCTACACTGAATCTCTTTTTGTACACTTCCCACTAATTTTTGACAGGCAATGATGCTTTCAGAAGAGCAAAAATAATCTTCTCTTTATCAGTGAATTTATTTACAGAAACATAAGATGACAATTGATCCAATAAATTTTATACTACATCATCATTGATTTTGCCTTCAAATGTAGGGATATCAAAATTCACCTGAATCTTGAAGGGTGTTCGGGCACTAAAAGGATGTGTAGGTGTGAATGAATAGCTAGAATTTCCCATTGATATTTGTTGGAGAATTTGAGGAAATTATTGTAGGATCTATGAATGATGTTTTTGGAGGGCTTCATTCACCATTTCCTTGAAAGGATAATATGTCTCGGTGTTGTCTGCCATTTGAATTCATTTGGAGCGAATAGGTGGATAGTCTGTTGGTTCTATTTTTCACCCAAGCTTCCTATAATCTGACCTCGTTCTTGGGATCATACACTCCAAAGACAAACCACTTTGATACCATTGATCCAAAACTTGAAAGCCTTGGTTTAAAGATAATTCAAAAATAAGAACAACATAATTCAAATAATGCTATCTCTGAAAAGAGATGTTTTATTGATCAAAATTGCAGACCCAAACATATGCCTATCTCTGAGAAGAGATGTCTAATTTCCATTTCAGGTTACATCTTCATTTATCCATGTTTTTAAGGTGTGAGGAGGATGTGGAAGGTCACCAATATTGAGGGAGATTAAGTGGTTTGACTCCCATGATTTACAATAATACAGAATTCGAGGAATTATTATTTTAAGAGACTTACTATTTTTAGATTGCACTACTAAAATTGAAATTTGGGTCACTTCCATTGGGTTTTCTGGGGTCAAACTTCATTTATCAAAGCTCCATGCCATATCACAATGTTCCCCTCATTATTATCTTTCCAAAGGTTCAAACGGCGAGTCAATTGGAGCTATGGTGTAAAAGCTATGGCTCTTGAAAGTTCTGCCATCAATTGGGGTGGACCCATCACCCGAATTGTCATCTGAATTGTTGCCCGGATCATCTCCCTGAATAATTGATCCTTCAAATTTGCACTGAGTAACTTTATATTTCTTTTACCCTTATCTGTTCTGGCTAATTAATGTGGGTTTTTTATTTGGGATCTTTATAAAGTCCTCCTCTCAACTTTTATTTCTTTTAGCCTTTTCTTTGGACAAAATGTCTGCGGATTTACTCTTGGACTTTTCTTTCTTTTAGTCAATTTGCCCAAAAGAATTGTTTCTTTCTTTCTTTCAGACTTTCCCTTCGGATAATTTGTCTGAAGCTTTTCAAATTATGTACTTTTTCTTTAAATAATTTTTTTGAAGGAAATCATGTAAATGCCTTTTTGGCTTTATAAAAATTACCTTTGAGATTTTTGACAAGGACCTTTTCTTGCAAAGTTTTTATCTCTTTCACCTTGAACAATTCCTTTGAATAAAAAGTCTTAAGGAAATTAGGTCTTCAAGTTTTTTGCAATAGATAATTCCTTCGAATAAAATTGTTTGAAGGAATTCCTATCCTTAGAATTTTGTAAATTATCCTTCAGAATTTTGAAATGGTCCTTTAAAATAATTGAAATGACCCTTCAACAAAATTGAAAGTGTACCTTCAAAAAAATTAGAATGGTCCCCTTTGTCTTTGAAAATATCTTTTTTCGAAGGGAAGATACCCTTTAGCTTTTCTAAAATGCACCATTCAGAAGTTTGAAAGTTCTTTTGGATTTCTACAATAGACTCTTCGGCAAAATTGAAAGTATCCCTTTTGAAAAAAATGGAATGGTCCTCTTGTCCTTCGAAAAAGTTGTAAAGAATTTTTTGAAGGAAAATAACCCTTCAAAAAAGTTGTAAAGGACCTTTCAAACTTTTTAACAAGGACCATTTCTTGCGCAAAGTACCTTTCAAAAAAATTGGAATGGTCCTCTCCGAAAAAATGAATCCTTCAGATTTTGTGAAAATGAACTTTCCCAAAGGAAAAGAACCCTTCAAACTTTTTGAAAGTGTCTTTTCCAAAGGAAAAAGAACCCTTCAAAAAAACTGTAAAGACCAATTCTAGACACTTAAACAAACAGCATGTTTGTGCAACTTTTGAATGATAAGGGTTGAAATTTGACCTGTGGGGTCAAAATTGTCAACAATAACCCCTAAAAATATCAAGAATTTCATTGTCTTCAACCTACAACCTGCCTCAAAATGAAGATTTCTTATATTTTGCATGCTCAAAAGTGATAAGTGATGATGGAAGATGATGTGGAAGGATTTTACATACCCCTGAGGACTCACCTAACTTACCATTTTCATTCTATAATCTGCCAATGCATTTTGACAAGAAAAAACCATGCTTATAGGGTTTTAGAAGGGTTTGAAGGTACCTTATGCTCTTAAAAATTGTTCATAGAGAATATACCTTAAAACCTAGAAACAATGCTAATAATTTTAATGTAATAAGGGTACCTATCAACCCTTAAGTTCACTTGAGCCAACTCTCTCTCTCCTTTGCATAACATCTTCAAATTGGTTGGTCTTTTTGAGCCTGCAAAGAACCTAACGGAGAAATGGAGTGGGTTTTTTATCTGTTTGGACTTATAATACCTTAAAAATCATGGATTTAACTTGGAGAAGGTAAGAGGATACTTACCATGCTTTAAAACCATTCAAGTGAGCTTTAATTTACTTCTCAAACTCATAAACCTTCTTGAAATTGCCTTTTTGGTAAAAAATGAAACTAAACATGTGTTGTAACTACCAAAACTAATTTTATCTAACTATGTCAACCACTTCTCACATTGAATGTGTTTTTACGAATGTCTTGTACGTAAAAATCATCATTTTGACTTTGAAACCATTTGACAAGCCTCATATTACATTGGCAAGGTATGAAATGCATTTGAGAAGATTAGTACAAATTTTCAAACCAATTCAGCCTAAGATCACATTTAATGCTTTGATGTATGACCATGCCACTCTCAAAAATTGTATTTGGACTAACCTAGACATTCATAACTTTTGACAATGGAGTTATACATAAGGAAAAGCTATAAACAAGCAAAAACCATAACCCCACATTACCTAAATTTCTACATATCTACCTTAATCTTTCAAAAAACATGTCATCAAACTCTAATGAAAGGGATCAATGACAAGTCGAGGGGGTTTTTATTCACTCTTCTTGATTAGACCCTATAGGAGATCTTGAATTGAATAAATACACCTAATAATACATCTTTTATGATAAATTCTAACTAATATACCAAGACTCTCGAGAGGATATTAACAAGGTTGGGCAAGACTAAAAGCAAAGTTTTGAATTATACTCACTCATGGCAGCCAATTTTGGCTAACACACACGTAAGCAAATAAAAAAATTTGAATGCAATATGAAGATGTTTAGAATTCATTAATATATGATAAGATACATAAATTTTCCTATTTATACATGTACAATAAATAAAATAAAATATAAGGCAGTCAAGGGAAGAAGGAAGCATATCTTAGTTCATGTTTCCTATTTTGTACTATGATAATAATCTAAAATCACCTCATGCCATTGAATAGTTCTTGGAATCTAAATTATCTATGTTTTGACTATTATTTCCCTAAGAATGATACATGTATCCCGCACAGTTGTGTTGAGCTTGCATCTACCTTCGATGTAGGTGTCAATTCCAAGGTATGTATAGAATTTGATCCAAATTTCTATTCAAGTTACGTCATTACCTATGTGAATGTTTGGTACCTCAGAATGTGTCTACCTATGCATGAGATATAACCAATAAGATAAAACCCTATTCTTCTTGCCTTTGACTTCTTATAACTTGGTAAAAAGGGGTTAGTATGTGAGTCAAGCTAACCCTATCAACCTAGGTTATTGCTAAGTGTTGTCTACATAGCCAATATTCTGAAGAGGGCCTCAGACTCACATGTAGTTCTCCCTCATAAGCATGTATGTAGAATCATGATTATATAACTATAGATTTTTCTCATATAATAACACTTAGTACAAGTAATGCAAGAGTATAGTGACCTTTTGAGTGCTTTAGATATTTAATTTAGTACTGTAATGTAATTTGATAGCTTAGAATATAATGTATTTTCTAATTAGAAACTTGCTTAATAAAATTTTTAGGTAGTGAAATTAGGATATAACCTATGTATATGTAGGGATCTCTTGTTTTTGAATTAAGACCTAGTAGTGTGTGTAAATCCAACAATGGAAAGAACAAAGGGGATAAAACAAATGGTCCAAAGGTGAAAGATAAGGAAAATGATAAAAGGATAAGTCTAGATACTTGCATTATGGTTGTACACTTGCATTTACGGAAGATTTTAATATGGACACATGTATCTAGAGGCTAAAACATAGAGATAATAGAAAAGACAAGTAGGGATCCCTTGATATACTAGATAAAAGATAAAATTGACAATATACAATCCCATAGGGGTAAATAAAGCAAATGAAATAAGATGGAAATGAAGAGGTCTATATGAGATCATGCCACTAGATATCCAACACTCAGTCAAGGGATGTATACATGTAAAAAGATATGAAAACATGTAATGAAACTATACTTGTACCAAATATGGGTATCTATATTTATTGTTGACCAATTTTGGTCTTACAGGCCAAAATTGAGCACCTCCTTTCCTTTTCCTTGCAAGGTCTTTTAATCAATTTTTGACATGTTCATCCCACAGCCACCTTATGGTTTTTCTCTATGACAAGCCTATTTTCATGAAAAAACAAGTGTTTCCCCCATCTGAAAACCAAGTGTTTCAAGTCCAGCAAGTACTTGGGTTGATTTGGAACTCATTTTGATCTTAGAGGTTTAGTAGGGTATATAGGTTACTTCAAGTGGGCCTTTGATCAAAAAAATGGACCAAGTTTAAAGAGACAAGGGTCTTTTACAAAAAATTTCAAGGTTAGATACCCTTGCAGAGGGCACTTAGGTAAAGAACAACACCTTTGTGAATTCTTCTAAAAGGTAAATCAGAGGTCAAAGTGTCCTTGTAGAGGGTAGGAAAGTGATGAATTAGACCTTTACAAAAAGCCTAAAGGGTAGCCTTGGGCTCAAAGTGTCCTTGTGGAGGGTAGAAGTCCACTTGAAAAAGGCTAAGGAAGGATTTCCTTTAGGGAACATGACAAGCCAAAGAAGGAATTCATTTAGACAAAATGTCTGAAGGAAATCTAAGACGGAATTCTCAAGGCACAAATTTCTTTGGACAAAATGTCCAAAGGAATTCTTTCAGACTTTTTGTTCGAAGAAATTTGGTAGGTAAAGAAGCTAGATAAATTTGACAAGACAAGAGCCTGAAGGGTAGGTGCCTTTTCGAAGGACACTTAGCCTTAAGAGGAAGACCTTTCCATTTTTTCTGAAGGGTCACTTTCCCTTTGGAAAAGTCTATTTGCAAAAAAGCTAAGAAAATTGCTAAAGGGTAATGATAGACCCACGAACATCAAATTTAAGATAGCAAAATAGTGATTGGTTTTCAAATGAGATGATAGGCCCACTGACATCAAATTTAAGATGATAGGTTAACTATTGAAGAGAAGCCCAAAAAGCAATTCTTTCAGACAAAATGTCAAAAAGAATTCTTTCGATCATTTTGTTCGAAAGAACTCATGAATGGCAACCATAAAGAAAGAATTCCTTCAAATAAAATGTCTGAAGGAATTCCTTCAAATATTTTATCTAAAGAAATTCAAAGGAGGAAGCCTAAAGGGAGACTTAGTGACCCACCAAGGAAAAATCTCGAGGAAAGAAAGAGATAGCCCTGAGGAGCTCGAATTACCAAGAAAAGAGAAAGCAGAGTGGGTAATCCAGAACACGGCCACACATAGATAAGACAGATACTCAAAACCTACTAGGTGGTGAGGCAAGTCAAATGTAGGGATGAACTAGACCAGGGTAGGTGGCATAGGGGACATCAATGGAGGAAGTAAATGCTTGCAGGTGGAATAATTTCCACTGAATAGCCATTAAGAGAAGTTGCGTAGGCATTCAAGGGAGTGGCCCATTTTTCCTTGTTTTGACATTAATAAGTGGCTGGTTGCACAAGAATTCAAGGAGTAGCATGGCCCAAAAGAGGAAGAGAGATGGCTTTGTCAGTTGCTGAGAGAAGCGACCCATACTCTTGTAAGAGTGTTTAATACGCTTGATAGCAAAGTCAATGTTGGGGACACCTACAGCATGGTTTTCATAGGCATGTTTAATGAATAGTGAATAGAAGCATGGGGAAATTCTTTGTTGTATAAGTATTCAATGTAGTATGGGCCTCTTACTTTTGATTGGGGAAGGTTTTTCTCCATTTTTCTCTATATATTTTAACATCTCTGCGTGGAAGAGGGATCTCTCAATTTTGTAGGGCGAAGCCTTGAAGAAATTTACCTTTAATCAAAGAAGTGTTTTACCTCCATTTCATTTTTGCACTTTTGCATATGCTTGTGTATTGTCTTATGTTTAGTCATTTATTCTAAATGCTTTCATAGGTTGATGCCAGTATATCTAGTGTATTCTAGATCCTCTTATGTAGGTCAACAAGAAGTGTCCAAGTTAAAGTATAGGTGCAGGTGAGAAATCATCCAATAGTATGCCTATGGAGCACCTCTGGTAGGTTCTTCCTCTTTATACCTCCATAAAACCCCTCATTGAAGCATTGATGTAATTTAGTTTCTTATTCAAATGAAGTGCCTATCCACTCCTTTGATGCAAAGTGTAGGTGAAAATTTGAGTAGATCAATCAATTTTGGTGCATCACCATTTTAGTTAGGTTCCATTTTTGTAGTATCCCCCTCTCTTTTCACCCCCCCTGCATTGTTAGTAGTAGAGATCTAGGGCCTCAAGGTGCATCAAAGGGAGATAGCCCTTAATCTAAAGATTCATTCATCAAACTTGTTACCCACAACAAGAGGAATGTTTCCATTGTGCCGCATGGAAGAAAAGAGCTAAGTTTCCTTTATAAAGGGTGAAATCTACTACGTCAACATTTACCATTACTATAATATATTAATACATAAAAATTAAATTAATATTTTAAATGAAAAGAAAATGCATACCTTGGTGTGTATAACACACCTTGTCTTCACTTGAACTTTCTTTGAACCTTTCATGTGAATATGACCTATAATGAAAGTCATGTCACAAATTAATTAATGTTTATAATTTGTATATACACAATAATAAAAAGTAACATAAATAAATAGCATGGATAGAATACACTTGTGTATGTATTGCATAGTAATGGCTCCAAAATATTAGAAGGGAACTTTCAACTTCATCCATCTTCTATCTAGGAAGATTAGTGAGCTCACAAGTGGTCGATTAGGTTACACCCTGGTGGTGTTGTATTTGAATTAGGGCGATTCGTGATCATGCCCCCAACCTAGAATAAGAAGAGTGGTATTTTGACCATCGAGAGTATCATCTCTAATCCAACACAACTCAAATGCATAACCTAGTGAGACTAGATGATTTAATCACTCCAATCTATAAATAAAACCAACTTCTGTAAATAGATTAGGCTCAAATAATGATTCATAATAGTCTAACCTAGGTGTCAGTCCATGAAATAGTTATAGTCTATAATGTGATAAAAATCCATGATACTCTGGTGAATCTAGAAAATGGATTAATGGCTGAGTACATAGAAGGAATAAACCCGTGTTCATGCCCTCTATCATATATGGTGTAAATATAATAGTCTATGTAGATTATGTGTTTTGGTTTTACATAAATACCAATGTTGTGTATTCTATGTATAATGGTACTACCAATGTATAGAATATTGACCCAAATATGTATCTAGACCATATATTATACCTAATATTTGGAGAGTTATAGCATGGATAAGCATGGAGGACATGTTTCCATATCATTCCCCCACTATAATATGGATAATCTGAGAATTGTGTATAAATGTGGAGGATAGGTTTCCAAATCATGTCCCTATTATAATATGGATATATTGAATATTGAATAAATGTGAAGGACTTATTCCTATAACATGCCCCCATTTGAGTCTAAAACCATGAACATGCAGAATTCATGTCTTTATGACATCCCCCACTAATATGCCCATCTTTTGGGACAAGGGGATATAGAATCTTCTAGTTACCTCATCATGAAAGGAAAAGGTGGCAATGCCATGTATATAGGTGTATACCAACTAAAATTTTACCAAGATAGTGTTGGTACATGAGAATGTAGCATTGTTTTGGAAACATTCATAATTTGGAATAACATCTTTTGTGTAAGTAAAAAATATGAGGTGATTTTTGATATTTCTTTAAATTTTAAAAATTTGGTATAATGTGAACCGGCTCATTGCCTAGATCCAAACTCAACTCATGATTTTAAATTTGGACAATCGGTACCTATGAAAAGTGTGTTTGAAGTTCTTATACAATGTGTATATTATGAGCTTTGAATGGAAGTTTCAAGTCATTTCCACTTTTGAATCTCCTGATTATTTGAGTGTTGAGTAGAAAAATTTAATGTCATATGGTAGAGCCTCATGACCACTATGATTTGAGGTGCGCCAGACAGCCCTAGCTAGCTAGGATTTCGATGAGATGGTAAATAGGTTTAAGTGTGAATCACATGGTGATTTTAAATTTTTGAATTTTTGTCCTTTAAAACATTTTTTTAGCTTTTTTCATTTATTGATGGACACTTTTATCAAAACCTTGGATAATAATGTTGGTGCCTCGATGCTAATGACCAAAAATAGATGTAATTGTTTGATATTTCTATCCTCTATTGACATTGGAGTTTCAAGATACTATTTTTCTACATTTTTGATAATAACTATAAAACCTAAATTTTATTTCTCGAATATAATGGCTATTAATTGTATTTTCTTTTTTTGTTTTTGCACAAAGATGTACATATTCAAGTGTCTGGTGGAGCTAGGGTAGGATGCAACTAACTATGACATGATATACCAAGATGTATTGAGACATATGTCCTATTTAGGATAGATCCTATATGACATCCACCTCATCACAACACTAGATGAGAGGTGGAACTCATATACTTGTACATTCTAGCTCTCAATAGGGGAGATGATAGTTACATTGGAGAATATGTACTATATTTTTTTATTGCCTATTAGAGGTGAGAGAGCATAAGTTGTAGGATATGGTAACCATGGTTACATTCAATACTCCCATATATTTTTATTGGGTAAAGAGCATTGGATGTAGATCCAATTAACATGATTAATATTATTATCATTATTAGAAGTGACATTCCATAACTACAAATGTAAATTTATGTAATGTTTGCCTCATTTATCACAATAAAGGGTGAAATGATTATGATTTCATATTGCATGTATCATATATTATGACATATTGAGGTAGAGGGTACCATATATTCTTAGGTTCATATTATACTAGTCCATTTTTATAAATACATGTATCAATTTACATTGGAGAACCATGGTGGTAGTTTAGAGCTAGTACCTTACTACATGTGTGGGCATATGATCATATTATAGTAGTTCAACCCCTTAATGGACCCCTAATAGGGTGGCCCCATCCTTACATATTTTTATACAAGTGAGAAATACCCCATAGTAAGTTTTATACCATTATGGAATACCACACTATTTTGGATAGATTGACATCAGACCAAATTACATGGCATCCATATAGAACATTTGTTGGGTGGCCTGAGGATGGGCATAGCTTCATAGGATCTGGATCAGCATGTGGTTGGTTGATCAGACTCATGATGTATATTATTTTTTCTAGTATGATTATGTTATATGAAAATTTGACATAGAACAAGGGGTGTCATCAGTGTCATACCCATGGCATCGTATAATGTAGAGTGGATATAGGCCTAATGATAGGTGGGCACTGATACCTATAGATATAGCCCCATGTATTGGTGATGAGAGAGATCTTATGGTTCCCCTAGTTCTATATGATGTTGAAAGGTGTATTGATGGCTATATGCATTGAAGGATAGGGACCCATTAGCCATTATTGTTCTTGGTTATAGTTGCCCCAAATGGAACCATACCTATGGCACAAGGAGATGTTGGAGGAGATGGAGGTTATGGAGCTCTTGTGGGTACATCACCTATATATTTAGTGGCTATCAGAGCCACATGTATTACTTTCCTTTGATATTATATTCAATTTGATATAGTATTTGATGTAGTATAAGTAGTTGACTTTAATCATTATACGTCTTACTTATAGGTGATGAAGAGTGGGATACCATGGTAGATAGTGTAGTGCGAGATCTTATTAGATTATACCCATGGACATAGTCAATGAGTGGTTTATTAAGAAATTTATTGACATTGCAAGTGCCAATGCACCCTTTTTTGATCCATAATGAGCATTATGTTTCATATGACACCATAGCCACTAATTATAAGGCACTGTGTGCTAAGGTAGATAGATGATACATCCCACAACATAGTGTCACCGAGAACTTATAGGTTCTAGTGTATCAATATGATGCTTTGAGATGTGAGAATGAGGAGATATTATGTTGACTAGGGTCATATAAGGAGAAAGTACATGAGTTATCTCAAGCACAAGGGCTCACACTAGACCCAGGTGCTTCCACATCAAGAGGTGCGAGGGTGATAGATATAGATAATGATGATGAGTATACAAATGGGGATATGACCCTAACATATGACTGATACTTTTATTTGTATAAATGATGTATCATTATGATATATATATTCAAACATATATATATATATATATATATATATATATTTGACACTATTCACATGGTTTATTTTGCTTCATATGGATGTGTACTACATAATTCTATATGAATTTCACATAGTTTGTTTGTAATTTTATTTTCAATATGCAAATTCAGATATAATAGATACATTTTTATATGAAATATGTCAATTTAATGAAACTATTTGCATTTGTAGGAATAATAGAGTAATCATCATATGCAATGAAACCTATTTAGAAATACTAAATCTCCACTATAATGATCATGTGGTAATGAAACTATTCGTTTTTATTATGTTACTAACTTTGAAGTATCTGTAAAAATATCCTATGAATATTTATGCATAATTTTAGGTAACCAAAGTTATTATGTAATTACACATCCTTCTCATGTTCTTCTATCAAGGATCTAATCAACCAATGGGTCCTTGGTAGGATCAATGTGGGAGAAATCATTTTTTATAGAGGGTACACTAAGAGTAGGACATCTCCTAATAGTCATCATCTGTAAAGGTCAATAGACCATGTGTTCCTCAAAAGGATCAACATGGGATGTCTTGACCTTATTAGGGTAACCTCTAGAAGAAGCATGTGAAATAGGTCTAGATATGTCTTTTCAAAATGTAATAATTTTCTAATTAGCTAATTATGTAAGATTTTGCTCAAGAGAAAAACACTCATTATCTCAGTGACCATTTATACCATGGTAAGTGTAAAAGTGTTGTATTTTTACCTTTTCTAAGTTGTTTCATGGATAATGAGAATTAGGATGAATATTTATCATTCATTTAAGCAATAATTTGTATAATATATCATGTGGTCTATCTTGGTACCAATCAAACTGAAGTGGTTACCTTTTTGTAGAGGCATATGGTTTAGATGTATGAGATACTCTGTAAGTATATAATTTTCCTTTGTTCAATAATGTAGATGATATTTTTTGATTGTGTAGCACCTCAATCTTATACACTTGGAAAGCTTAGACTTTGGCTATTCCTCTTAGTTATACACTCTCCTTGATTCTGCAACCCTCGCATCTACTCTATCTTATGCCCCTTAGCCTATATCTTAGTCTAATCAGTCTTATATTGATGACACAAACCTTATATCTTGCCCAAATTTCTTAAAATTTATTTATCTTGCACCTCTACAAGTTCTAATCCTATACATGTTTTGCTACTCCTTAAATACTAATGTCTAAGATAGATATTAGAATCGATATTATTTCATGTCTTGACACAAGTGTCTAGTATTATAAAGTCATCCAATTTATAAATAAAATGTATCCTAATGGTTAGACTAATTTCTTTAATGTGATTTATTACTCCAAAAGGATTTATATAAATACAAGATCAACCTTCATTCATTCCTCACCTAGAAAAGACCAAAAAGACCAAGTCACTTATCAAAAAACACTCTATCAAGAATTCAATTGATCTATGCTTCCTTAGTTCTATACAAGTCATAGGTAAAACACATATACAACTATAAATTACTAAAGGAATAACCCAAGAGCCTTATTTGACAAGTTACAAGATAGGTCACTATTGTACTTACTTTACACACATTGCATGATTCACACAAAGACAATACATAGGGGAGAACTACATTAGTCTGAGGCCTTCTTCAAATTATTGCCTATGTAGGCAACATCCTTTGACAATGGGGTCATTAGAGACAACTCAACACCATGTGCCTACTAACCCATTTTTACCTAAGGTCACATTGAAGATATAAATCTAGGGTTTTGCCATTTCACAAGGAGTGATAGTCCATGACCTAGATCTGAATGCACCAGAGTGAAGGTGAAGCCAAACATAGAAATATTCAGGTGGTCATATATTGTTTCATTAAATATTCCATGTAATACATTATCATTAGACTTAAAAAATAGCATTGACACAACCATCTAGGGCTGACACAAATATCCGAATAGCCAAAGGCATCAAATCTAAAATCTGATAACTATTCCATAATTGTCTATCTTATTCTAGATCTAGAATTGCATTAGCATTAAAACATGCTAAGTACTTCTCTTTTTTGTCATTTCTATATATATCCTAGGTTTAATTTCCATATTTATATTATCTTAGCATAATAAATCCAGTGTATGCTTATATATGAGTTTAGCATTTAATTGGCTTACTATAGATCTGATTATCACCCTTGTGTCATTTCATTTCTATATTTTTAACCATAATCTTAAAGTTAAAAACATACCCCCACATTTTTATTTTAGGGTTAAACATTTAGGGAACCCAATCTTTGAACATGAAACCCTAGGTCACCTAGGGTTTTTTAATTTTTCTATTTTGCTAACATATAATTGTCATCAAATATGTGCAACATGGATGCATCCACTATCCATTTTGGATTCCAATATGTAATAGTTCTTCTAGTTTACTACATTACTTGCCTTGTCAAATCTTATAAGCAAACATGTACAAATAATGAGAAGGTTTTAAAGTAAACACAACAATTAATCTCATTTCATAGTTCATTTTTTAATGTTATAGAGCTAATATCTAGACACCAACAAACATGCTCTTGACCTTTTGTCCTACTTATATTTTATTTGAATGGCAACTACCATCCCACACCTATTGTATACCCATAACTTATATTAGATTGTGTAGTCCATGTTGTTACTACTCAAAGAGGTAAGGTTGCCCAACCCATTCCACCACCTATTAATACACAACAAGTGCTACCTAAACCCAGACTCATAATAAAATCCAAGGGAATATTTTGACCATTTGAATAATACACATGCTAACATTTCAATCCTTGAGCTTCTTAAGCAATCTAATGTTTATAAAGATATCTTATATGAAGCATTACGTAAAACATAAGTCCCAAGTAATATTGACCCTACTTATTTTGTGGATATTATGCAAGATATTAAGAATAATGACAAGTTTATCACATTTAAACCACCATATTAACTATCCAAAGATGTTAACCAAAATTTTCCTTTATTCATACAAGTAACAATACAAAATAAATGTATCAAAATAGTTCTCATTGATAATGGATCAAGCCTAAACATATATAAAATGTAATTCCAAAAAACCATAGGTATCAACAAAAATCTTATCCAAAGCACCGTTATGCATATAAAAGGGTTTGACAATTCACATAGCCCTCTAATTGGAAAAATTACATTAGATGTGACCTTAGGTATAAAAATGATTTCAACTAATTTTTAGTTCATGTCTTAATATTTACATTATAATTTACTTTTTGGTAGACCTTGGATACATTTAAAGGAAGTTATCCCCTCTACACTCTATCAATGTGTCAAATTCATACATGAGGGGAGATTATTGTCCATGTTAGTTTATAATACACCCCTATTGAGCATATCCACACATATGAAATAGGTGAGTCAAGTACAATGACTCCTTTATCTCAAAATTCAAATAAGGGACAACATCTTGAAGTGCATATAGATGCACATAAAGATCAAGAACCATTACCAAAAGTGTTAGTATAAATAAAAAATATCCAGCATTTGAACTTCCTTTATTGGTCAATACTAAGCAAGAAGATGGCCACAATTCATATTAATATGATAGTGATGATGATAAAACTTATGATATGATAGGTGAAAAAAATGCAAAAATTAAAATTTGATCCACTTGATCACTTATCACATAACTTATTTAAACTTATGGGCCCTGACACATATAAGCTAAACCCACTTACATAAACTATGACATTGAATATAGATAAGGCAAATTAAAACTAGAATATGAGCATGTAAATGTTTGTTATTCAATACATCCCTCTTGGTTAAATCATTGAGTCAACCTTATAAGGGCCAAATGCAAGTACATCATGTAAATAATGTGGAAACTTCTCAAAATCCTTCATGATAGACTTTACAAATCATGCCATAATAAGACACTACTGATATAATATTATCTTTATTATTTGAACAAAATATGATTTCTTTCCCTTTTATTCTACACAAATCTAGTAATAGACTTATACCCACAAAGGGAGTACCATATTGTAATTATCATTAGATAGTTGGCCATACTACCAATTAATGTGCAACATTGAAAAATAATATCCAATAATATAAGAGTGAAAGATGCATACATATTGCATCCACAATAGGAAAAATGAAAGATCCTTCCCATCTTTCAGATGATAAACATCCCTCAAAGTAACAAAATCATGAAGATTTAATTATTACTACTTATATTGATGGGGTATATTATCACAATATCTGGTTTGATCCAAATAAGTAGCATACTATTTGTGGTACCACTCTTCTAACATGATTGTGACATATTATCGACGAGGTAACATACTCTCTATTAGATATGGAAGTATGAGGATACATTTGATTACCCATTGTTTGTGGCTCACATGTCCAAGTTTCAAATATATGGATAACTGAACATGAACCACATTTAAAGTTAAAATTTACACAAAATTGGATAGTTAAGTGGAATGTTAAACTAGATCCTACAAACATGTGTATAAATTTTGATAATATGGGTACATTAATATGCATCTAGCATGATGGACGTGATCATTTTCCTACACCATTAG
This sequence comes from Torreya grandis, assembly GCA_037957365.1. Taxonomy (NCBI): domain Eukaryota; kingdom Viridiplantae; phylum Streptophyta; class Pinopsida; order Cupressales; family Taxaceae; genus Torreya; species Torreya grandis. The sequence continues at coordinate 1,821,660 of JARHVA010000459.1, forward strand.
CTGCAGGTAAACTATTACATAGAAACATTGAGGTATTGGTACTACATCGATATAAACAAATCATAAAATCCTTTTTAGGTGACCCACTACCTTTTGAGGATGAGGACTTACTTGATTAAAACTACTATAAAAACTTCAAAACATAAAAATAAAAATAAAAAACATCCAAAACTCCAAAAACTCTTTTTGGCACCTACATGTTTTTTTGGATCCTTAGAATCCATGTGTTACTTCCATATTGATGGATGGCATACTCAGTTACTCCTATATACACATATGTGTCACACTACTACTTAGGTGTGATATAGGCATACAAATATACATGATACACTCCCATTTCAGATGTTGGATTTTCCCTCTACTCATGTCATATGGACATTGGGTGCATCCGCTTCTTTGATCTTGATACACACAGGTTATATGACTCGATGATCACTCTACACTATTATGTTTGAGATTACATTTATACTTACACATGATTCTTATCCATTGTTATATATTACATAGGATACTTCATATGCTATACACTTGACATACTTTTATAACATATTGGATCCATGGGCCATTATGACATGTTTATGTTGGTTGCTTATGCTTTACTTTATGTACTTCATTGAGTGTCTTCTCATGCTTGTTCGAACATTTGAATATACTCTCTTGCTTGTGGCCCCCATGCATATGTATGTTTTCTTTGAAATTTACATCAAGTCATTTTTTGTGGTATGGACATTTGAATATGTCATTCGTGATTTTATGGAAATTTGACTAAGTTGTGTCTCTTCGATTATGCAACATATGAACATGCCCCTTATGTGCACTCTCTTTGGACCATTACTTGTAG